>JAAAKL020011739.1:0-13469 GCA_010016065.2 Carybdea cf. marsupialis auct. non (Linnaeus, 1758) | reverse complement strand
AATAGAGCTAAGAAAACCGGTTCATTTTTTATTTTTGCAAACGTTTGGGTTTTAATCCCAACTCTTCTCTCTCTTGAACGTTTAAAGATGACGAAGTTCATAAACGTGTGTAATAAAAAGCAAGAAATATACTACTTCAGTATCTATAGGTCACTAAAATCTCTAAGGATTGCACAACTGATTTATTTACCCATCCTTTATACATCTCCTTTCCTAGCAGGACTTTCTTGAAAAGTACAATTACAAATATGTAATTTATTGCACGTGCAGCTAAAAGCTGTTCTAACTTCCATTAGTTTTCCAGAAGCGAAGATTTTGTTTCAACATGAACTCGAAAACTGTAATTTTTCTAAAAGAATCATTTGTTAGATTTTGATGAGGACAGTGCTGACAATTTATATAATAAATACCCTGTTATATTATTTTATGCCTAAGGTAGGTCTATAGGTGTTCTTAAGTAGATGATGTCCTAATCTGCTTTTAAGTATTGCAGCGGATGAAGATCAGCAGAGCGCAAATGTAGTAATACAGATATGTTAACACGTCACAACAAGGTTGCAATAAAAGCGCTCTGTTGTTTTTGGCATTCCAATTTCATTTTCTACTCTTTAGGATGCTTATTGTCTTACACGTTTCAGATAAATTGTTTTTGTACACAATCTTGGACTCAAATGAATCTACGCAGCAATTTCGCTACCAGGGACAGGGTAAAACCCGATGGAAATCTTGTATTTGGCTTGTATTTAGTAAACACCCTGTGAGATGATAAGAAATTTGTCGTATTTCCAGGGCTAGCCTTACCGACATATTTTCCAGCTTACTTTGAGTACTCGAATTGAGAGAATATTATTATACCAGGAATTTACCTTTGCAGTGGAACATCCTCTTAGATTTTGTTGACTCTTTTTTGAAACAGTTGACGGTGGCTATGGCCCGTGGGGTACGTATAGCAAATGTTCAAAACCCTGTGGTGGTGGAATGAAGATTCGAGGAAGGGAGTGCAATAATCCAGAACCACGACATGGTGGTAAGCCATGCTCAGGCAAAAGTTCAGAAATGGCTACTTGTAACACGCACCCTTGCCCAGGTGAGGAAAACCCTGCTTAGAAGGAAATATTTTCAACCATTGTTTCAATTTAAACCATTCTTATTTTATTTTATCATTGATTTTTTATTATTAGAATTTATAGAAATAAATGGATATATGTGTTGCATATTGTTAGCAGTTCGAGTTGTTGTAAATTGGAAAGGATTTTAAAAACGTTGTCATAGTTATATGACAAATGAATTTTATTCATCAGCAGTCATTTATTGTAGAGTTAATCTATCACTGGGAACTGTTTTTTCCATTTTTTTATATACAATTTTTCGTATCGATGCGTAATTTTGAATGTTGATAGTGCTCCAATCAGTGAATAGGGACATTTTAATGCTAAGGTACACAACTAAAGATATGAAAGAAGTCAAAGGCATCAGGTAGCGAGAGTAACAAAAGTGGAAAGCTGAAACCAAATAAAATACCACCCAGTGGCAAAGTTTGTAGTGTATAGCTTAGATTTTTGACGTCAAGTTGAAAACTCTCAGATGACAAAGTACTTAGATTGGTAAGTAAAAATGTCTTGATATAATTTATTCGAACTGATTTGTTTTCTTGCTATATCAATCGTCCGTAGTCAATGGTAAATATGGTCCTTGGACAGGATACAGTAAATGTACAAAACCATGCAACACAGGAACGAAAACTCGAACAAGAAAGTGTAACAATCCAGCTCCTGCATTTGGAGGAAAAGCATGTGAAGGACCAGAGGAAGAAAGCAAGAAATGCAATACCCATAAATGCCCAGGTAAAGAACGTACTTTTTGGTCTCCATAATTAGAAATAAGTGTTCATTACGACAATGTGATATCAACATCGATCTCATAAAAAAGATAGGAGTGAGCAATCGTATTATTTCCAACAACGAAAAGCTGTTGTCATAGATACTAATCACCAGAAAATAGAACGGAAAGGTTTGCCATGTTAGGTAGTATTGTTTATAAGCTTTTTTGGACGGGGACTGAAACAGTGTTCAACGAATGACGGAAGATACTCCATCCAGTGTTTTTAGAGATCAGTGGATATTGATAAATTGGTTAGGTGCCACGCAAAGTTTGCTCTAGTAAAATAATGAACAAATCGTAGAAACAATCTGAAATGGCAAAAATAGGATTGAGCTATTATGTGCAAAAGTGTTTGGATTTGCTAGGGCCTGCTGATCTTAACAATAAAAGGTTTCTACATTTCGAGCATTGTTCGCACTTTAGTTAGCTACGGGCAGTATAATACCGTTCACTACAGTATAAAATTATACATGCAGGTAGACGAAGGGTCTGGTTCTTACCACCAACAACAATAGAGTACCACAAGTGTACCCTTTATCAACTAAAAAGATACATTCGTGTTGTTGTTTCCTTGATTTAAGAATGTTCATCAGTGTCTATTGCAATTCGCCTGAGTATTTGACAGTATATAGCATAGAATTATCTGTAAAATCTATCATCTTTTGGTATATTAATTCTTACTTTTTTCCAATTTTCGGGCTTAATTGTTCTTTTCTTGTTTTGAATATATGTTACTTTTGTTCGCAAAGGTGACTTATTAATCCTAGCTCAAAGTGGTTATTCAGCGAAGGGGACAAGTTATCTGCGGTTTTGCATGTAAAATTCTATCGATTTTCTTAATAAAATACACCAGTCTTGTATATGTTATTAACATCTTGGGAGAGGCCAGCCTTAGTTTGTTCCTAAATTCTTCTTAAACTATGGGCCAATTTCCGCCTCGTCTTCTTATAAAAGTGTTCTTATATAAGAGTGTAAATATAGTCTACAGCATTAGCTTGTTTCATGTGGCTTCTGCACAATATAAATAAGACCTTCCAAAGAAGACCAGTGAAAACTTGCAATTAGTTGAAACTGTTTGTACAGAAAATGGGTGATAATATGAAGGCAGGATCAAGTACAATTTCCCGCTATGAATCTGTATCAATGCAAGGGTAAGAAACAGCTCGATAAAGGAAGAGGAAAAATCTGAAGAAAAATTGACAAAACCTAATCTTCTATGTTGAAGAACTTTTTGCATTTCATGGACCATTGGATACTAAACAACACAAATTTCATCACTTACAGTGAGGAAAAAAGAATATTTTAACCTTGTACGAGGAAGCTATTTCTCAGCATATTGTGCTATTCATTGCCATGATACTAAAAAAAACAAAACCATTTGGAAGCGTAAAGTAACAGCAAAGCAAACACATAAATACCTCTGTTTACTGTGCTAAACATATTTCCTATAGCTTTTGGTTGGATTTTAGTAAAATAGGGAAATCGATAAAGGGTGTAGGCAATCATATTCTGTTGTTAAAGGCTGATCTTATCCAATGTTTTAGTACACGGTGGATACTCCAAATGGTCGAAATATTCAAACTGCCATGGTATATGTGGAACTGGATCCCAGTATCGCACACGACAATGCAACAATCCTACTCCGGCACATGGTGGCCGTCCCTGTTCAGGTGCTTCCGTAGAGAAACGTTCCTGCTCGCTGAGCCCTTGTCCAAGTAAGTGTATAAATATCATTGAAATTGCCTGTTAACAAGCTGACGTATTGGGTATTATTTTATGCCATTGAGTGATTGATGGAGTAATTTAATTTTAGACATTGATTGATACTAACTACAAAGCTGCAAAATAAATCAGAACGTAGTCGAAGTACTGGCTCTCAAATAAAATGGCAGTGTGTGTGAATATATATTTATATAAACAGTTTTGTATTTAAAGCTCTCTCTGAAATAGAGCATGGTTGCCAAGGATACAAATACAAGCATATATGTTGTTGTTGCTCTTGAGTACCTATTAAACAAAAACATCTGCATACGATCATTCTTGGTTTACCATTGTGTATAGAGCTTTGCCCAGAGTTTCATCTCAACTTGCTAGAGGCTACTTACATCAAACTACAAAAGCTCTCTCACTGCACACAAAGGGACTTTGGACTTGTTTGAAATATATTAATGCATAATAAATTACTCATATTTATTTCGTTTATATTTAACTTATTTCTACCAGCCCGTCTTCGCTGCAAAATAACAAAACGCCCCTCCATCCGCCCCACCACTCCCGTAGGTGTTCTCCCTTACGTCAGCATTCTTGTTGCCTCTAATGTGTAGAAACTGTGGTGATTGTGTTAGCGTAATAGTAATGTGTATGATTCTGATGTATACCCATGAAAAACTTTAACCAAAACTGTCTACTCCTTTCAAAAGCATATATAGTTGGGAACTTATACATTTGCTTAAAACGCCCTTCAGAAGAATGTCGAAAGTATTGTTATTTTACGATAGATTAAGTATTTTTTGATGTTCGAAACAGTTTGCAACTTATTTTTCTATTTGAATGCATATTTCTTTCTTTGCTATCTTAAATCATTCGAGAAAACTTTTTATCTTATCCATATTGGTATTCAGATAATTATCAAAGAATGTATGAAGAATAACTCGATAACTAGCATACAGATCATTAAAAAGCTTGTATCGAGATACTAGAACTATAGTGATTCAGCCACCCTTTATATTTACTACTAGCACCAGTACAAAGGGTTGTCAAAGGGCGGCAACCTTGACGTCATTACCATACAAATGGAACTTTCCTTTTAAGTCATCAATTCCATCACGGTTAATTTTCATCTGTAAATAGATATTTGATCCTAGTAAACTCTGATTATACACACACTTGCTACGCGACTTCAAGCCATACTGTTCGTAGTGATTTTTGTCTTGTGACTTAGGCCACTACATGAAATCAATAGTTTGCGCTGCCATTGCTGCCGCTTAGTTGTAATTATAGGAGACAAACATGTCATCCTATAAATTGGTGACCCTGACGTGAGTCTAACACGCAGCCTTCTGATATGGAGTCATCCTATAAATGTAAAATTTTGCGGTGCTACATAAACTTTGATAATATAGTAATGTACAATGGTAAATATTAGGTTATGTATTTTATCTATGCTATACTACACAATGGCAAACCTCTTATATTTGTACTTTTCGTAAATTCCACTAAAAAGCTGCATTAAGCTTGTTAAGTTTGTTCACCCCACTCTCTTTTTCTCATTTCCTCTCTTTCCTCGGGACTCTCTTTTTCTTTGTCTTTCAATCTTTTCCTCTATCAATCTTTTCCTCTGTAGTACTATGGGTTGTTTGATTAATTGGATTTTGATTGGAGAAGTAGTAAGTTTTATGTTGTTGAGTACACGTTCTTTAGATCAAACACCGCGTATGTATACCACCAAGACTAAATTTGGTAGAAAAAAATGAACTATCATGCTAAGTACCCTCCAGCGCTAATTGTTCATTTACGCGAATATGTTTTCAGTTCCTTTACATTTACAAAATATCTGTTGCGGACTATTTATAAATTTTATTTAGGTTTCTGATGCATCGATAAAGGAAAAATAAAGCACATTTGAAGACAAAGTTTCAAATTTCAATCATCAATTTGGTCTTGTTTTTGCCCAGATGCCGAGATGAAAGGACTCGTGTTTCGAACTGCCACTGGCTTGAAGCTAGATTCAGAATATCCTACACCAAAGAGAGGCTCTGGAGATGCTTTAGTGAAGGTTATCAGGGCAGGCATTTGCAACACAGATTTGGAAATTATCAAAGGATACATGGGTTTTGAAGGTATGTATCAAATGTTAAGTTTTTAGGATGACGTTTGTGTAGTGTGTGAGAGACGTATATGTGGGTACCACACAGGGAATTTTCCTTAAGAGTTTTTCATGCATTACATACTTACATTTTCACTGGCCTTTGACAGCACGGTTTATTTATGCCAGCATAATCAGCACAGAATCATGTATTTTATTCTCGCCTTTTTTCAACATAACACGGAACATGAAACTAAAGGTCTTGATTCTTTAATTGAAATTTTGCGGAGAGAAAGACCACTAAACGAGGAACACATGAGACTATTAATCCGAACAACATCCGATCCCGCATATTTCAAACTTGAACGTTATTAACACAAGTTTCTTATCGAGTAGAAGATTGTTATGGTTTTCCCTTCTTCAATGATTAAGCACTTCAGACGTAAAACTGCTCCGTTTGCGTAACTCATCTTTGGCTATGGTCAGTTCTAATAGCGCAAAGCTAACGAAATATTGAGGAGCAGGGTAACGCCATGTTCCATGAATCATTGCCCAAACTGAATTGCAAAATATGTACATCTCAGAAAGTGGAAAATATCACTTCGTAGTCAGTAAGTCATTTGATATATACGTTCTCTAACAAGATATCGAAGGTAGAGTATCAATGTTTAGTTTAGGGGTCACAGCCCCCAAGTGGAGCGTGTGGCCGTGTGGTCCAAAAGCTTGCTTTGAAAACTACCGACCCGGGTTCGATTCCAGCGCTGGGAAGCTTTGACAACTTCTCTTTACCATCGTCACGGGGCCCAGTCCATGTGAGGGAGATTGGCGAGGTGGAAACTCAAAAAGCCCGTCGGATGGATTGTATCTGTATTTGGACAGTTTAGCCTTGTCACACATGTGTCACGCTGAACATGCTTGAAGAACACGTCAAGGGTACAAGTGGCTGTGGTCTACTCAACCACTTTCACTCTAATTCACAGAGTAGGTTGCTCAGCTGATCGAACAGTACCTCGTGCGTCGGTATCGACGGAAGAATCCATCATGTATGTACTTGTACGCATGAATGTATGCATATATGTACGTACGTATGTATGTATGTATGTATGTATGATGTCAAAAGATAAAACTTACTTCTAATGAAAAAACACCTCCAATTTGAATTGGCATGGATGACATTAAAAGGTCTCATTAGCCTTATTGACATAATGGTCCTCTTGTGTACATATTGTGTTTATTCTGGATACCCTTTGGTAGTGAACAACAATTGCTATTGCCTGTAACACTTATTATGCCTCCTTAGGGGCAATTAATGCACCTCTGTTGTTAACAGCATTTTGCAATGAAAAGTACTGATGAAATATCTCAAAATATAAAAATTTGAAGTCCCACCAATCAAGAGTCCACGAATGAGAGAGACGAAGGAAAAGGGAAGCGCGGAGACGAGAGGAACATGAAATGTTCTAAAATTAAAGAGAAACAAGTACTTGCCACTTCTCAAGTTTCTTAATAGTATATTATGGTAAACGTTCTTTACTTCAAATTTCCCAATGCTTCCAATAAGAAAAACAACTTATTAGTGCATTCAAATGTTTCTTTTAATGACAAACCAACCAGCTTTTGTGTTGCAAAATGTGAATTGATATTTGAAACTTTTAAATAGTGGCAATATATTATCATTAGTTAAAGTGTCAGCATAAACTAGAGCCCAACGTCCATTGACAGAATTTCTAAAATGGCAGTTGTAAGGGACACGTAATTTTATTATCAATAAGTACCTCCCCTCCACAAACCCCCCTTCCGACTTACTTCAACACAAATGCTGGATTTCTGTACAATTTTGGATGCCTTCGTGTAATAAAGGTAGTGTTCCTGACTGTGAACATCGGCCAGAAATGCTACGACCCGACAATTTTTTTTAACAGTAGCAAAGCATTCATGGCAAAGATATCGTGTACCTGTCACGCATTGTATCCGTTTCCATTTTTTGAGATTTGCAAAATGTTAAAATATTATTCTACCAATGTCGGCCTCACGTTATTGAGATATGCGACAGAGTTTTCCAGCCTTTGTCATTTTTCGCTCACCAATCATTGACTCCAGACCGAAAACAAGCAAATCGGGTTTCAAGGTCTACAGACAAAAGTACATGATGCGACTTGTGACCTCTTTGACAACTTGGACTGTGATAAAATGTACAAAAGTGATTATTTTCATACTGTAAGCAGGCTTAGGTCATTTTCATTCAGCTTTTCGGGAACCGGTCAACCTCAAAACTGGAAACACTCATTTGTAGCCGATAATAATGTCACTTTACTGTGAATTCATTAAGGCCTTATCCACACATATCCGGATATTTTAGAATCCGGTAATATTTTTGTTTGAAAGTGAAAGTTCTACGTCCATCCGTAGCGTGTTCGAGTCGAAGTGGCCCGTCTCACACATGTAAGGGATTCCCTTTAGTACCCAGAAATAAGCTGTAAATATTGTTAGCAAAGCATGCTCATAAGCCAGCACGTGTGATTTTGTAGGGAAACTTTTACAGTATCGTGTGCTGCTCCCTGCAAAACGTTTCTCCTTTTATTATTCCCGATTACTAATTCGTGCTATGTTATAACAATGTCAGATTTGGCACAGAGAAGGAACCGACATGGAAAGAACATTTCGATTGGTTCCTCTATTTGGAGCGATGGCGAAGTTGGACTGTCGTTAAGGTCACCACTAAGTACAAATCGTCAATGGCCATGTTGATTACCTGCGCTGGATCTAACTTTGTTACATCATCGGATTAAAAAATATTCGGATTCAGCCGTCCACACGAATTCAATATATTGGATTCTAAAATATTCACTCTGGGGAGCGAATTCGAAAATATTCGGATTTGCATTCAGATGAGCTGGGTGCGTGTGGACGCAAGTCTTATCCATAAGAGAAAGGGTTGCGGATTCAAAAATATCCGGATACATGCGGACCGAACTTAAGGCTGAACGGGTTTTGAATGAAGCTAAACTCAGCGTCAATTGTGAACTCCAAAATTCAGAATGTTGCCGTTTGCCGTCGCCGAGATATCAGCTTTCAAAGTTCTAAATATCCTTAACAAAACCTTATTATTTGACGTTGGTTCCTAACCGAAGGGTCCAAGGAATATTAGCAGAATTTTAACTAGATATCTTTGAGATTCAAACACATCTAGTTTAAACACTATCTGTACTACAGATGTAATATTTTGGGACACAGCCTATTCCAGGGTTGCCTTCAGATATCTGTAGTCAAATCGTACTATTTCTAAAACTTTTGGTGTGTGACGTCATCACGTTCCCTCTGCATTACAATTATTTTGTACAATTTCCATGACCAAAACCAATACCAACCTCTCTAATTTCGGTTTATGGGATACATGTATTACATCTTTTGTTTGATTACCATCAGAAACAGGAGTGATTGTGTTGCATACTTCTTTTAACGTTTTAGGAGTACTTGGGCATGAGTTTGTAGGGCGAATCGAGGCTGTTGACAGCAACGATCGAGGTCTTAAAGTTGGAACAAGAGTGGTTGGAGAAATAAATTTAGCTTGTGACAGTTGCGAGGTTTGTAAAGGAGGAGGCATTGCAAAGCGAAATCATTGCCCGAAGCGTACTGTCCTGGGTATATTACAGAAGGACGGAACATTCAGTGAATTCTTAACCTTACCCGTAGGAAACCTTATACCAGTGCCTGACAACATCTCGGACGAGGCAGCAGCATTCGTTGAGCCACTTGCTGCAGCGTTTAGGCCACTGGAACAAGGCCTAGTAAAGCCATCTGACCGAGTTGCCATTGTTGGAGATGGGAAACTGGGGCTGATGATTGCAGAAGCGTTCCATAGCGAACACCCTGACGATTTGTTTATTTTTGGACACCACGATGCGAAAATGCAACTTCTTCCAGGAGGTATAAAGAAGATAGTTGTAGAACAAGAAGCACCGAAAGAATATACAGATTATTTTGATGTTGTAATTGAAGCAACAGGACACCCAAGTGGACTTATGATGTCTGCTAGTTTAGTTCGACCGCTTGGCATTTTTGTATTGAAGACAACCTGCTCTGCAAGTGCTGAAGGTTTCAACACGGCACCATTTGTTATAAAAGAGATCCAGGTGATTGGATCGCGTTGTGGTAACTTTGTATCTGCTTTGAAAGCGCTGGAAAGAGGGTCCATTAAACCTGAGAAATATATCACACAAGTGTACAAATTTGATGACGCGTTAGAAGCTATGAAGCATGCTGCAAAAAGGGGGATTCTCAAAATCCAATTAAACTTTGAGTAAAATATGTAGAGTAGCCTATCACTTTTTGTAAGCAATGAAGAAATCTGTATTTTCTAGTAACAAATAATTTCTATACTGGTGTAATCGATTTCAACTTTATGTTGGAAATGCCTTATTTTTATTTTTTTTAACTATTGGGTTAAAAATGGAGTAGGATACTAACTAAATTTATGAATCAAGACTATAATACTCAATGTTTCTTTCTCAACTATATTTATTTTTATTCAAATAGTTCACCTTGATAGTCCAACTTATAAGTCCCTGCAGTGTTACTAACATGCTATATTGACTAGAAGGCATACACTAGAAACGCATACATACACTAGAAACGAATACATACTATAGAAGTGCATACATGTAATAGAAGCGCAAACATACACTAGAACTGCATACATACATTGATAGTGCATACATACATAGACTAGAAGCGGTTATGCTCGAAGCGCAGAGGGTTGTAATGGTGATTTGTTCATTCAATGTAGTGGTTACTGACCATTTCACAACTGATGAGACTGTCCATCAGTAACTTGGCTTTTGCATTTTGGAAACACTCGCTGACATTCGGAAGTATTTGAAAATTTAAAATCAACTGTTGGCTGGAGATGCAAATCACGGCACAAGACGTCAACATAACACAGACTTCCTTCAATATCATCCCTTTTATATATTGAATTACTTGACTTAAATGCACAATCTTTGTTAGATCTTTGCACATTTTGCATCCACTATCATCTTCCATCGATTCCTTTGACAGTTGGAGCTGGTAGCTTAAATTCTTCGTTAATTTGATCGGCCCATCGGTGCGTGAGGGGGAGGGAGGAGCCCCCCATCCCCCACAGAATCTACACCAATGCATCTAAGATATTACTAGTGAGACCGAGCTGTTTTCTGACATCTTTCATTCTGCATCTGTCCCGGCGACTCTTTCCAAGCATTGCGCTAAGGCAGTCATTCTCAAACACCAATAGCTTCTGTTTGTCTTCTGTCTGTCTTCTGTCTCTGGTGTATAGTAAATAGCAATAGTAAGGATAACTGAATTTCATTGTTGGGTTTTGATTGCTCTTGTGAAGTCGTTTTTGCTATCTAATCTTTTCTCGAGTCTACCAAAGGCTCTGGACGCCAGAGCAATTCTTCTGGTAGCATCAGTGGACGTGTCAGGTACAGACGAGCCAAGGAAGATAAAACCGGTGTTAAGACCCTACATTTGCTTGCATTTATCCTCAATCATTTTGCACATGCGTTTTCAAGCTCCCTAGTAGATAGTTTGATTTTATCAAATAACGATGTGATCAAAGTAGTATCGTCCGAATATCAAATATCAGTTGACATGTCATTCCTGAGGTGGAAATCTTTTGGGTTAGTAAGTTCATCCATAACAAACTCGAGGAAGATATTGGAAAGAACTGGTGAGAGTGTACAGCCCTGTCTCACACCCATTGTAACTTTGAACCATTCCTTAAGGCAGCCATCGATCATAACCGCACATTTTGTTTCATCATACATGTACTTAATTAGATTGATACTTCTAGCTTCAACCCCTATGACTCGTAACATTTTCCGCATGTCTTCTCCCCTAACTGTGTCAAATGCTGATTTAAAGTCGATCAAGTGAAAGTGTAGAGGGAATTCCACCTACCTTTTTCTAACCGAATTCATTAATAAAGGCCATGGTTCTATCTTTAATTTTGGTGACTTTTTGCAGTGTAATACGTTTCCACAATGAACTTCTGCTTATTTTCTACTTTGAGCGACCTCAGTGAAACTCTCCTAGAAACGAGCCAAAAGCACACTCCAGACAGACAAAAATTACGATCACGGATCAGTACATGGCAAACAACTGACCAGCTAACCTTTTAGCTTTTTAGTACTCCAGTCAATAACTCGGTTTTAAACACTCGAAATTTGATGTTTGTACAAAACTTATATTGAGGTTTGCCTTACTTTCACCTGTGCTTCTTGGTCGTCTTGACTCAGTAGTTATTTTGACTTACATCTGCTTCTGCATTATACGGAATAACAGCCAATTTTCAATTTCATTACAATTCTGAGGAAAAAGCAACCAAAACTAGTATAGTCGGAAAGACAGCTGAACTCACATTGAATTAGTTCGAGTATCAAGACTCCCGTTAATCCTAGGTACGTTTTTCTGAACTCATTGTAAACTGACGGCTCTTTACGTCAAGGTCATTTCAATTGGCACAATCTGTATGGGCCACAACAAATCACGAAACTAAGGATCTAAGGTCGAGCACATTCACGTGAAACATTCAAAAGCCAAACTCATTTTTGTCACAAAATTGATAATAGCGATCAAACATGAAACATGTGGTTTTGCACAGAGAGCTCTTCTTTGGCACGAGTAACACATTGGCTCACTAATCCCATTTGATAAGTCCTAGTAGGCAGATGCACACTGAGGCACACGCATTTCATAGCTGCATGGCAATGTTTTACAACGAGGTACTGATATGAATTTTATCTCCATAGTTCACGGAAGGCAGTATTGATAAACAAGGCTGCCTGATTGGGCATTTGTTGAGTCAAGCACACTTGCTGGCTAAGTCTAAAACAAACATGTTCAATTTGGTTTCCGAAACACGACACATCCAGTTACAAACGATGAATATCAGTTGACCACTCTGCCCCTCCCCCTCCCTTCATACAACAAAGTACGATTGGATACGGTGTACTAAAATATCAACAGGTAACAAAAAGGGGAAGCTCTTGGTTTAGGTTAGTTTCACAGAAGATTAACACAGCAGATCGTGTTCCTACCGAGCACCAACACAAAGAAACAAAGTGAAGTACAGAGCCCTAGAAAAAACAAAGAAAATGGAGTAGTACGCACATGCCAACAAAGCTGGAAAAAAATTAGCTGTGAAGACCAATAAACTGGTGCAAATGCGCAAACACTGTATTAAATCAGCAGCATTGGAATAATACTACTCTTCTACCTTTACTTCTACTCCGTTAACTACCGCCTATTCCAACATTCCATAGTCCATGCGATCTTTTCTGCCCTACCCACGCTCTCCTTCGACAGCTTTAGCTAGTCTCCTTTTACAAAACTTTCATAGGAGTCACTCTGCTGCATGGCAGATACGATGCAAGGGCTTTTGATAAAATGGTAACAAATAATAATGCAAATCTGAAGAGGATGATAAGTGGACCCTCAAGTTCCGAAAATATATGAACAAGAAAGCAAACAAATTGAATCGTCTTCTCTGTATTCTTCGTACTCGCGTTCCGAGGTTTGTATATTTTCAGCTTGTACCAAAAGAGGCATTAACTACTTTGAAACCACTGTCGGTAAATTAAGGACATGTCAATCGAGACTACTGGTCTATAAAAATTATTGGATGGAGGGTCTTGCGTCTCAAAGCAATGTCAGTCGTTGGACACCATTTGAGCCCTCGTGAAACAAAACTTATACACAATGTTACGTAACACGGTGGACCTTCCCGCGCTATTTCCACTTC
>JAAAKL020011738.1:0-13469 GCA_010016065.2 Carybdea cf. marsupialis auct. non (Linnaeus, 1758) | reverse complement strand
CAACACCAATCTGACAGTCAGAATTCTGATTGGCTACCTTGTAAAACACAGTTGGGTAAATAATTTCGTTGATTCCCGTTTCGGTTATTTTCTGACGAATTGTGCTCTGAGGAGTGTCAGACGGA
Organism: Carybdea cf. marsupialis auct. non (Linnaeus, 1758); assembly: GCA_010016065.2. Lineage (NCBI taxonomy): Eukaryota > Metazoa > Cnidaria > Cubozoa > Carybdeida > Carybdeidae > Carybdea > Carybdea cf. marsupialis auct. non (Linnaeus, 1758). The sequence continues at coordinate 13,344 of JAAAKL020011738.1, read as the reverse complement.
AAAAGCTGTTTAGTACAAAATAAATTCGCTATTTCGAGCAGTTTTATAAAAGGTTTCTGTATTGAAGGAGTCGCTCGTCAAGTTCACGTGATAACCGGAATTTTTTTACTGGCACATAAAAGAAGTAAGGAATTATTCCTTACGAATAGGCATTATCATGGGAGCAAAATAGATATCCGAAAGCAGATCACATTTTAACAGAGACGAACAGTAAAGTTTATATCTGTCATGACTGGATGGATATGATTAAAAAAGTAGATTTACCGATTGGAAGGCTTTATCTTCTTTTTGGGAGGCCATTTTGTCGCGTGGTAACCCTAACGTAACGCCCCAATTGCTATTACGGTGAATTTTCCTTGATGGCTTAAAAATCTTCCAATATCATTGAGGGATCAGATCACACTTCTGGATAACGTTATTCCTGTCGGGTTTTTTTCCATAACAAATATGTTAATTGCTTATTTCCTTTTTTTAGCATTGGGCATTCTCAGATTTGCGTACAGGACATATCCTCTGCAAGAGCATTTCGGACTCATCAGCAAATCATGGTTGGTGTTATACTGAATTTGTATTGTTTGTAAACGGTCTTTTGTGGTTAGAAAAATATCGAAAAATGCAACTACCAAATTTGAAGGCTACGGCTGCTAAGTCAGTGCTTTGAGGGTAATAGCTGAGAGCTGGGTTAAAAGTTTCGGATGAAATTCAAAATGTGCTGAACATTGAACACGTTTAAATAACACGTTTTAATTGACTTTTACACCACTGGAAGGCCATCGTAAGGACACTCAGCTTATCATGAACCATGTTGTAACTAAGAGATCGATGAAGACACTGAACCTGCCACACGAAGTTGCTGGCAGTACAGGATATGAGGATTCTAACAGTCATTGATGCGGTTTTAATGCCGTGTACTCCCCTTTTCAGGAGCTAGGGCTGTGCCCATGTACATGGGACTCGTTGTAGCATAGAGCACTTTAAGACCGGATCCCCTTCCTGGAGTCACCAGTGGCCCAACACTCGTTATCGTGACAATTTGTTCAGCTTCACGGCTTCATTCTCCGGCGAAAAAGATACAAATGAGGTTTGATACATCTCGACGGTTTTGTTCTAGACAAAACTGTCTCGTCTGGAAAATTTAGTGCTGCAAATAATAAAAAAGAAACAAAAAAATTACACTACTCCTTCCCAGGTTTTTGTTAGTAAACACAATAGTTTAACCTTTAAAGTTGTTGAAGTGAGGAAAGCCTTTTTCAGAGAAGGGGGATGGTTCGGTTAAAGCCTCGCAACCCCATATCGGCCAAATTGCGTCGATAACAAGGCCAAAGTGAAACCTTTCATTAAAGGATTTCATGTTTATTTTTAAGAAGACAATTTAGCATATTTACCAATGTAGATGTAAAATTCTGTTTGAAAGCCCTTTTCTGCACATTTGCAGCTGTTCTTGGCACCGCGACGTAGACCACCAGTTCTAAATTGTATATGTACCTTCAACGGCACAGGATAGCCATGCGCAAAAAGTATCGAAAACTTTTTTTCTTTGTTTTGGTTCCTGTCGTGTGCAGATATGTTGTATCGATATTGTGTTTTCACTTTATACTCTTTAGTGATGCACTGTCACTTTGGTCGAAATACAGTGAACTGTTAATACTGAGGCTTTTACCCACCAACAAACGCTTTCAGCGAGAGAACATACGGTTTTTCTATCTACCATCCGTTTAGGTCTAACTTGTGCACAATTTCATCCAGATGGACTAATCTTTGGCACCGGAACAACAGACAGGTAAGAAGGGAATATGAATTAATTCGTTATGAGGTGACAGGAACTTTTTTATGTCTAAAGGACTTTCATGTGATTGCCTTGCCTTGCCTTGCCTCGCCTTGCCTTGCCTTGCCTTGCCTTGCCATGTCATGCCTTGCCTTGCCTTGCCATACCTTGCCATGCCTTGCCTTGCCTTGAATGGTGATTCTCACCCAGATTGCCGATCTTTCTAGTGCAAATAATGAAATAGCAAAATAGAAAGTTGAGAAAAGCACCTCTCAACCATGAGTAGTCCATCTCCCCAAGGCGTTTCCTAGAGTGCCGCTGTTCCACTTTTATAACACTCCTAACTATTTTCCGGTTGACTAATTTTTAATGATCGTAGGTAATAGGATTCATGTGGAAGAGAAAATGAAATGCCCACTGAAAGATGATAGTTGACTTTTTATCTTTATGGTGTTACAGCAGATTAACGTATTTGACTGAATATCAGAGAACATGTGACATAGATAACCCCCTTTAATTAATTAAGCTACTGTTGATGCAATCTGATAGATCATGAATCCTCTCAAAAACCCGTCCCATTCTGAGACCGAGCCGAAAACATTTTTGCTTCACCATACGTTCAAATTCCAATTCTTTAATAGCGCTCCAATGGTAATTTAGATGACGTAAGATGAAAAACTCGAGTTTGTCTACTGAATACATTTACGTGAGTGCGAAATTAAACACAAATACCGATTTTCGGAATTAGAGAAGAGAGAGACACTATTCGACAACGGAGCGACAAAAAATGATTGAAATTGGATAAAATTATGAATAATTGATAAAAAAAAATACATGAAGGTGATTCACATTTTAACGTAGGAAGCCCTAGGAGCGTATTATCACTCCGGATGTTAGAGTAAATCTCTTCAGGAAAGAAACTGAAGCACTGATGCTTTATAGGCCGAAAAGTACAAGAAGGCGCAATTTCTCGGCCGACTTACTCCAATCAGAACGATAAACAGGAAAACGGTTTGCAACTAGCTGTAGCCTGTTTTTGTTACGAAAGGCATTGGTATGTGTTGTATCTGTACGGTCTAATCAAGTTCGATTTAATTAAGTTCGATCTAATCACGTTCGTTGCTAATCGTTTGCTGCAAGGATATAACGATCATCTCTAATGTCATAACATAGCTGATCTGATCTGGTAAACATGCTTCGAAGCTACTGCCTCTTTCAAATTTTGCATTTGCGCACAGCAGGATTCCATCAATCGAGGAAAGCGTGTTAGTTGTCTTTTTGCTTACACCCTGACATCATACCACGTCGCTGTCTTTTAACTATAAATATTCATATATAAATATTATATTTATCCATATTTAAAATTCTGTTATCGTTATTATACAATATAGCAAGATCAAGATCTGGGATTTGAAAGAGCGTGCAAACGTGGCAAACTTCCCGGGACACTCTGGACCAATAACGGCCATTTCTTTCTCGGAGAACGGGTAAGGTTCCATGTCTTTAATTTAAATTTGTTTTATTAGAAGACTAGTTGTCACTCTTATGATAATATAGTCTTCTCCCTTTTTTGCAAAATATACCATTGTGTAGCTTCACCGCATATTAAATCTAACAAAATGGAAGTTGCAAGGATATTGGCGTCTTTGCCCACAAATTGGTTGCCTTGTGTTGGGAACATCTATTGCAACAATTCCAGTTTTTAGTGGATGATTGTGAAAATCGTTTTCAATGCTTTTATATTGTGACCTGAAGTGTTTTGTCTCCCGTTGTAAGCCGTAGAGTGGGGCTGATTTTACTTCTCTTTCTCACAGAGAAGCAGTGTTTTAAGTCTTGTATTTTTTTAGTTAAATCATGCGGCTAAAGACATCGCCCCTCCGCCATTCCCCTGTTCCCTCATCGTGGATGTTGTTGCTTTCACATTGGACAGTATTTCTCTGCTTAGAAATTGGTTATGCCAAACAGATACTTGGTGTTGTTGATATTCCTATGCTCTGCTATCCAAAGATCACTTTTGAAGACAATTATAGAGGGTAATAGTGGATGTCAAATAGAGGAGCAAGGCCTTTTCTTAACGTATGAAACGTTGCATAAGGCACCGTTCAAATAGTTTGTTAGCTCATTTTTGACCACTTTTACCGCCTCTCGCCTCATATTCGTCTATGTTCGTTTTGGCCAGACCCCCTTTCTTTACGAACGTTCGCTTTCACCTCGACCCCCCCCCCCCCCCCCCCTCAAAAATTCCAAAGCGACATCTTCGACCAAAGAGAAAGAAAAGACATTGTATCAATGAACAAAACGAGAGGACAACCAACGAAACCAATGAACTTTTCTTGCATAAACAAAGCACGCTGTGGAGATTGTAGGGGAAAACTGAACCCTAGACGCACTTTTATGTATGTCGACAATTCCCGTAAAGGGATAAAGTCATGAACAGTTATGGGGAAACAATAAGGGATACGCATTGATAAACATAAAAACTTACAGACTTCAACTTCAAGAAAAGTATTTTAGTCGTCGATAGATGTTTGCAGACATTGATGTTGACGTTTTCGATCGTGGTAGTGGCAATATTCAATATGTGACTTACTATTTTTGGATAAGAAATGAAAATAATGATGCAAAAACGAACGTTCTTCCCTTCTTTCCCCTCCCCGAAAAAAAAAACGTTTTTGTTCGCTTGCCCGGTACCCCCTTCCCCCTCCTCAGCACGAACGTACTTTTTGAATGGTCCCCAAAGGGGTCAGAAACATTGAGAGAAGACAAACCAATCTTGTAGTCAAATTAGTTAAGTGTAGAGTTAACCCTTCCTTGTAGGAATCTCTTAATATTGTACATCGGGTTTAATTCCGAATTCCGGTAAATGTGGAAAGTACGCGACACTGAAGGACTTGCATGGAAGGTTGATGTCATTATCTGTTCGGAAACCAGGTCCATCTTTTATGTAGGCTATGTTTTACCAGCCAACGACTATACGGGCTGCAGTTAACAGACGTTTACCAAGTGCAAATTCTAACTAGATTTCGTCGGTATCCACCGGGAGCATTATGCCAATTTATTGCGAAGGTCTACTCCACGGAAACACTAGAGAAGATGCTTTTAATATCATTATTTGAGGAGAAATACTTATTGTTAGACAAAGAAATACAAAGGGAAATCCCAACGGAAAAATTGGAATATAGACAAAGGAATAGAGCTTTGGTTAATACTCAAAGAGGGACAAAGTTAAGTAATAAGGGGGCATTCTTTGAGACAGTAATTTTGACTGTTCAGGCCCAAGTTACACTTGAACGCTTAAGACCACTCTTTGCGCCCTCAAATATTATGAGGATACTGAGAATACTATGCGGAGGAAAAGTGATGACGTCACAAATCAAAAGTTTTGGAAATAGGACAATTTGACTCCAGATGCCTGAAGACAACCCTAGAATGGGCAGTTTCTCAAAATACGAGACCTGTAATGTATATAATGTTTAAACTAGAGGCGTTCGAATTTAAAAAAATCTCTGGTCAAAACTATGTTAATTTCCTTTGGATCCTAACCTTAGGATCCAGCATCAAATAACAAGGTTTTGTCAGAGAGATTTAAAACTTTGAAACCTGATATGTCGGTGTCGGGAAAAGGCAAGACTCTTAATTTTGGCCATTGGCACATTTTCCCTCCGCATTTAGCGCAGCAGTGTCGTATATCATGGAAGTACAAGAGAAGGAAAGGGACAGAACAGAGCACTAAAATAATGACGGAAGTAAGCACTTTTAGAGGAGAGCAATTCTTTCCTAAATTGTAGTGGAAACCAATCACCAAGCGTCCGCCCTGAAAAAAACGTTCGTGTACCGTAACTATCCTCCCTGTGAATAAGGCTTTAAACACTGATTCCAGCTACGAGTAGGGACTGATTAAACCTGCAAAGGGTCTTCAAGAAGCACTTCTAATTTTATTTAGTGGATAAAATTATGAACTAGATCCAAATAAAAGAAAAAAGAAAAAAGAGACGGTTTACACTGCGAAAGGCTGCACCTCGACGTTTGCCCCATATACTGTTTTCTCAAATTTTATCTCAGAGAAAAGAAGATATATTTTTATGATTTTTTCTGGTCACAAAAGGCTCTGGTCACAAAAAGCAATCTGAATTGAGGGATGAAAATTTTGCAACAAATTCGGATAAAAACCGTGTTTAAGTAGCAATTTTAAGTATTTAAGTAAATAAAACTGGAAGGGGAAAAGAAACCGGTTTTTTGAGTATTCGTGAAAGATATTACGATTTATTGTGACACCATGGATTAATTATCCATCACCGTCAACCATATCCGGTCAAGATTTACGACCTGATATCAATATAAAAAGGCTCCTCGATGTATGTGCTTGAACTAACTGTGGGTTTTAAGACTAATATATCATTAAATTGTCAAAGAAAGGTAGTGAAATACTCGGATTTGTGTCGTGATTTAAATGCTATTTAAAACGTGCAATTTATTAATTTGTCAATGAGGAGGGATAGCAACAAATAGAAAATCATTTATACAGATAATAAACAGGTTGGGAATTGGACAGACAGAGTCCGATTTTCTCATGAAAAAAATGATAAGTTGCATCATAAGATGTACTTATTTCATCTTCTGTCGACGTGACAAGAACTGGCCTGAGCCTGTGTTACTTATGTATGGTAGAAGGTTTTTTCCCCCTTTTATCTTCATTACATATCCACGAATTGAAAAGGTTCTTTTTCAGAGGGTTCGTTTTTTGTTGTTGTTGTTGTTGCTTGAAGTAGTTGCTTTGGTTGTCGTCTTTTTCTTGTGAATTAGAAATGTTGTATTATTCGCAGTTTAACATGCCAATTATTTGCGAGATTTTGACTGTAGTTAGTTGATATATGTGAATAAAATACATCGCGAGTTTAAAAATATATAAATTATTATTATCATTATTATAGCGCTGTATAAATGCATATAATTACTACTTTTTATTATTATCATTATTATAGTGCTATATAAATGTACATTATTATTATTATTACTTACGCTTGAGTGGTTTTCCTTCAAGTAAATTTCTCGCTGCAAACTCAGACCTGATTGGTCAATCTAAAAAGGAATCAGTAAGTTCGTTAGGACACGAAGCACTTTCTTCTCTCTAAGAAGAACGAACAGAAAACTGAATTATTTATTAACCTTAAATGTGACAAGTATTAAAGTTACAAACTATATATTTATAAACATACACAACATGATTGAAAAAAAAAGGGGCGAGATATCAGTTCGACACGACGGGGGTCAATATCATTATAATTGCCGGGAGCTAATGCACTACATCGATCGGTAAACGTAGCGCAGTGAAGAGAGTGCCAGTCCAAGTAATATTTAAACGGCTGAGCCCCGTCATATATAACTAAATGGACCCCCGTCGTAACGATTCGATATCTCGCCCATGGGAAATAAAAAGCGAATTGTTGCACTCGTGTTGAAATCGTAATGCACAGTACGCATATATATTACGCTGTATATTGTGGATAAAAAGGAAGAAAGAAATGTTTATATGATTTCTTTATGTTGTTTATATCCTATATTATTTGATTTATAAACTTCATTTCGTTCGGACTACATTTTCGGCGATTTCGGGGGAAGGGTACGAAACGAAACTGCACAAGCGCAATAGTCAACTCCAGACTAGCAACTCACCTTTATCAAATGCCTGGTTGAATTCAAATGATCGTTTGTGACTTCAACGGTAAAAAATGGTGGTGCAGGATAATACGTTCCCTGTAGCTTTTGAAGAACTTTATAAATGTCCCAGTCCTTTGCTTTCCACGTGTCGCTGCACAAATCCCATGACCCTATCTCTTCGATAAACTCCTTCGCTGGCTGTGCACCTAGTTTCTCGATCTGCTCCGTATCCATACAAGATTTGTAAAACTTTCTAGCTTTCTTTAAAGCCTCGCTTTCACCCGGCTCTGGCGGTTCCTTCAACAGCTCGTATATAGCTGTTTCAATCTTCTTGGTCAGTTTAGTAAAGGCAGTAATCTCATTTTCACTACGAGGGATAGGATTGGATTTCTGCCAACCACCACATGAGTATTGGTAGAAATCTTCACAAGGATTGGCATTCAAATCCATTGAATTTTTCACGTAAGATGCTACCTCGCGGCATTCATCCGTGAGGCATACTCCATTTGTCCAATGTTCTCCTTCATCCGAAGCGTCGTGATTCTCTTCGCTATAACCGCCATCTACCGGTGTTTCATTTTTCGAAAATCCGAGCACACCGTCAGAGAAAGTCGTGTTTCGTAGAGCTTTCACAAGTTCGGCATGATCCAGTACTTGCACATCTGTCTCTACTGGATATCCTGTCATGTTATTCGGAAGTATTGATTTTTTGAAAGAAAGAACCTTTCGTCCTCTAGCTACCCAACTTCTGTTTGTAGCTCGACTTCCCGCATTCGATTTGTTGGCGGAACGTGCAAACGCATCCGCGTTACTAGGAGATCGCCATCTCTTCCGCGCAGATCGTGATTTTCTGTCCGGTCGTATGTTATGGTCCCTCTTCAAATACAAGTCGGGATTTTTGTTCTCAACATGCTGTTTCTGAGTATGTACAGCACTCGATTTTCCCCACGTACCTCCATTTTGAGTTCGCCTATCGTCCTTTTCGTCAACAAGAGGTCCCTCAGCTTCAGGGCTCTCTAAAGTAGGGTCAACTGTCGGAAGTTTCACATGGGTTTTCTTACTGCTCGCTGCATAAAATACTGTCCAAAGAATCTGCAGAAAGAAAACTTGATAAACATTCATGTTAACTTCTTGCTTAATGAAATGCAAGGTAGAAATATGCCCTGACAGTAAGATGGATCTCCGTTTATCAGATGAGTAGAAATGTAAGCATCAGTTAACGTTGGACTCTCGCCCTGCTCGTGTTGGTGAATCGAGGGCTGCAGCTGGCGAGGTACTTACAACAGGCGTGCAGAAGTAGATGTTCCTTCTCTATGCATACTTTATATGTGCATATAAACGACTAGATAGAAACGACAGGATTCAGATTGTATCGTTAGATGCAAACAAAAAGCACCATTTTTGTTTCAGCAAGCCGGGCTCGTCTCTCCTATTTCTCACGTCATGTCCCTAATGTACAGCGAGCGGAAGGTGGGAAGCGCTGAGACGCTTGTTTCGCTTCGGTGGATTTGTGATCATCCCCGGTTCCGATGTTGGTTAACAAGGTCGCCGAACCGTATCAAAAATGAATAAACCCTGAATGGCAAATGGAGCGGGTGGTTATAAAGAAATTAGTTTTCAGGGTTAACACTGGAGGTTGAACTGGTCTGGAAATTAAATCTCTGTCGAAATGTCTGTCTGTGATAATTCGTCTAATGGAAAGTGGACAAATAGCTACTGTATATGTTGTATGCATTGGAGGTGTTACAGTTATGAAATAAGTTTGGCATCACAAAAAAATGCGATGGAGCTGAGTGTAAAAAATGGGCCTCACACGAAGTCCTTGCTGGTGCTCCAGATATCATGAGATAAATGGGTTTCCTTCAAGCGGTTTACACAGCACTTGGGTGGGGGTAAATGATGTAACTGGCTTCGTGGTTGGACAGTAATAATTCTATTCTAGCAGAGTAGATGGATATCAAAGCTGCAGACATTTTTAGTCAAAGATCCGCAGCCGGTAAGGCATTACATGTTTATGGAGGATGAACTAGAGGCAATTGCGGTTTAAACGGGAGAAATAGTAGTCTACTATTCCCGGAAACAAAAAGCATTTATCTGTGGTAGGAAAGCCTTCCACATTTAAGTCCGGTTTAAGTAAGCTTGACACTTAACGTGACTATGCTTGACTTCGCAGAGCATTCGCGAAGGATAAAAAACAGTATCAAGTCATGTGTCCAGATAGATTATTCACTTGACTTTGGACCTTCCTACAATTTGGCACCTAGAGAAACTTTACATTCATACACGCTTCATAATCTGCAAGCAGACAAAACTGCCAAAAAGTAGCTTTGTCTATACTTGGCGTTGTAATGTATTCGTAGTTTTTTTGCATGTCTGCACTTTGATATTTTCTCTGTCCCACAACGCGTGTCTTAGAATCAAAGGCTTTCATTTGAAACAACAGAAGTAAAATTCAAGTCCACGTGATTTAAATCTGATTGCTATTTGATTCACTGTACCAAAACAACTTCCTAGTTTGATGTTAAAAGAACTGCAGCATGTACATCAGAAACAGGTTAACTGAGCTGGCGAGCGAGCAGGGCTCGGCCAAGCTAAGAATAAGAGCCCTTAAAGAGTAGATCCGGTCGCAAGTTTAAGCAAAACTTACTCGACTTCTAAACAGGCTCGACTTTCCACTGTACGTAAGCTTAGTCAAACGTCGTGCCAAAGGTGGAGCCCATTTGTACAGAGCTTATGAAATCAAAGCAAAGAAACTGCGAAGACAATTTCAATAAATCTTGCAAGATCTGTCTGGGGGAGCACAATGTCTGATGCGGTTGTTATGAAATGCCCGTCGCTCTTCGATGATGCAAATGAAACGCAACCAGAACTTTCAGTCGAGTGCGCATAATATTGTAAGTCAAAAACATGTCACTTTTCATCATTATTGAGCAAATGTTAACTGCTGTCTTTCAGCTATTATCTGGTAATCAAAGACCGGATTAAACTAGGCTGACGGGAAAAAACCAGGAAAGAGATAGCATAAAGGAATCCAAAAGGGTGGCCAAGAAAAGAAGGACTAGAACTGTATAACATGAGAATGAGAAAGAATACAAGAAATTTAAGGAAATGCCTAGTAGAGATGATTGTAGTTCAGGGGACGAACAATAAAAATAAAAGAAGAAGAAGAAGAAGAAGTGGTAATTGGGATTCAAGAAGCATAAGAATTAAATAAAGAACAAGAAGAGGAGTAGAAGAAAGAAAGGAACAAGAGTTTAGAAAATATAGAACAGTAATTGGAAGCAAGAAGTTCAAGTTCTTGGTTTCTACTGGTAGAAGGGTTGATAAATTTTTCAAAGCCTCCTCGTACTATCTTTTCCCTATAGGCACACTAAATAAAAAAAAATTAGACTATCAATAACTTTTTAACGCTTTATAGCCTTTTAAACATCCATCTTTATTTTTTCAGCGCTGTTTTGAGCAAGTACCATAGCGGACGTTGTACCGGCATGAACTGTCGAATTACTTACATCAGCTTAAAATTCTCAATCGTCGCATGGTACTGTCATTTTTATGGCTAATATGAGTGGTCCTAAGGGGATCTTGACTTTGAAATTACAGTATTTAGCAGTGTAGATAGACGTAATATATAAAAAAAGGAAATGGCATTTGATTAACCATGGATTTAGGCAACAGTGACACGCGGAGATGCTTGTCTTCAACTAGAATAATTCGAAAACCGCAGGATTTTTACTTTGAAAGCAACCAATCAAGTCATGTCTTTAAACATATAATTAAACCCTGTGTATAACCCAATTAGATTAAGGATCCTAACTGCTACTGTTAATGAGTATATACTGGGGGTGCTCCCTTATCTAATAGAAACAAGTAGGAATGCCATGTGGGGCTTAATAAAGGTTTTCTTATCTGTAATAATTAGTCGATAACTAAATGCTGCCACTCGGTGAGTGCATAGTACACGCGCCTTCACAAGCCTGGTTCGACGCATCTAACAGGGTACGATGGCAGATGTGGTGGCTGAGTATGATGGCAGAGTATGATGGCAGAGTGTGGTGGCAGAGTATGATGGCAGATGTGGTGGCAGAGTGTGGTGGCAGATGTGGTGGCAGAGTATGGTGGCAGATGTGGTGGCAGAGTATGATGGCAGATGTGGTGGCAGAGTGTGGTGGCAGAGTATGGTGGCAAATGTGGTGGCAGAGTATGGTGGCAGAGTATGGTGGCAAATGTGGTGGCAGAGTATGGTGGCAGATGTGGTGGCAGAGTGTGGTGGCAGATGTGGTGGCCGAGTGTGGTGGCAGATGTGATGACTAAACCGTTACTGAAGGTAGCTGTATGGGAGTTGTGTCGCACGTCTAAGTGAGAGATTGTTAGAGTGCGTTCACAGATCAGCATCCAACTCTCTAATTGATGTAGCTGTGCGCTCTTGTCTTAGTTACTGATTGTATAGGTCGCGTTTTATTGGTGTAAATTATGTCTGTTAGTAACTTGTGTTATCCTATTGTTTGTTGTAATTAGTGTTGCGATAAATTGAGAATGTCTACTCAGTTGGATAGGACATTTTAGAAAACGAATTCTTGTTCCCCGAGTTCTTACATTAATGATCAGCTTCTTATACATCGACCCCTGATGTTCTGCCAATAGTACCTACCCTAAATCAAGAGTAACACCATCAAACGGGCTGACTGAAAGTGTGATTGGGGGTACGAAGGACCCTCCTTCCGTTGGCATTATACTTGTGGACTGATCGTTTGAGACTTGCCTTCGTTCGCTAGAAAAGCCATTGACTGTCTACTGTTAACTGTCGGGTGGGCCCTAATATTTTACGCCATACATCCGTTGCAATACCGTGATTTCTCAGGGTAGCCTGCAAAATGTATATTTCATTTTTCATGCATTTCCAAGAAGGTGTACCAACTTCTCCTGACAAGAAAGCAACCAATCAATAACAGCAAGGAAATGTTGCCCTGTGGGCCAGTGAACAACTGTCCACCAACAACATCAATCAACATGATAAAGAGTTCAAAAGCAAGAAAAATATACTCCTCGTTAAAATAAGTTATTTAAGCTATTCCAAGAAAATGTCGTCTGACTTATCAGCATACTCCAAAGAGCCTTGCCAAATTCGTCTTGACAACTTGTTTCAATCAATCTCTAAACAATCCAATCTTTTGTCAATCGTTTTGCAGTTAATAGGGGGAGATTGGTGTCGTTCCTTATGTGTCCAGACCAGCGTTTCGTGGGTCTTCCTCAAGATCTCTCTTTGGTGAAGTCCTCTTAGATGTCAAACTTAAGATGTCATTGTGTTGTCATTATACCATGTCGTTATCGTACAAATGAACTATTAAGTATTGCACCATCATGTTGCGGCACAAATGAAGGAAATTGTAGTCCCAAGTTCTCATTTAACTGCTGTTTCTCCTTTCTCATTTCTATTTCAAATGTTCTTCTTCCTGGAAGTTACCTTTAAAAGCATTACGTACGAATGCATTAATAGCCGGACAACCTAATATAGTAAAATATCAAGGTGAAGAATGAGTTCCATACTACGTATAGTTACTCCCAACTATATCATTAGCCCCCCTCATCTTACTGCGCAGTCAGTCACATACCGCAACAATTTATTGTGACCCTCCCTCTTAAGGAAACTTACTAAAAATACCCGCTATAGTCCTCATTTTCCAAAATTTATGAAAAATACTCCATCATCCCCCATTTTAGAAAATTGAAGAAAAATACTCTCTGATCACCCCTCATTTTACGAAATCGATGAAAAATACTTGTTCATACCCATTTTAGAAATTTTATGAAAAATACTCGCTAACCCCCCATTTTAGAAAATTTATGAAAAATACTCGCTCACCCCCCATTTTAGAAAATTTATGAAAAGTCCTCCCTCACCCCCCATTTTGCAAAATTGATCG
>JAAAKL020011737.1:0-13470 GCA_010016065.2 Carybdea cf. marsupialis auct. non (Linnaeus, 1758) | reverse complement strand
GCCAGTAGCATTCTCACTAGACGCAGTTCATCTTCATTACAGTCTGCCTGGTGTAGTACTTCTAGGATTTTCGACCTATATAAGTGACAATTTCATAAAATAATTAAAATTTTGTAACACTGCAAATCTATTCTTCTTTTATAAGGATGACTTCTTTTGTTAGGATGTTTTGGAATGGTTAGTTGTGATGAGTGATCATATCTACACGAGCTGCATCCTTTTTAACTGTTCATTATTTGAAATTGGACGTCTACTTTTGAGAAGATTTCTTTGCGGCTGTGCACTTGAAGTTAAAAAGTCATTTTGAATTTCAAGATTTCTATCGCAATTCTTAGTTAAAACCTAAGAATTTCCTTTAGGGTCGTAAAAGTGTTCTGTGGGTTGATTTCAGATACTATTGTTTGTGATTTTGGCTTAATAGCATTCAAAACAGTCAGAAACGAAATTCTCTCTGTGCGCTGTCTGCAGCACTTTATATGTCATTTCCCTACTCTACTATCAATTATGGTTGGAAATGCCCTGTTCAAAGGAACAGGAGGTGGGTGTGGAATATTGGGACTTTCGCGGCCAATAGACTAAAGATTGTTATCTTGCGTTGGAAAAAAATTTGCTCACTGTAGCGGAGATTGAATAGAGCATTCTTTGGCACTTCGAGGAATAACCTCAGTTACAAAAACATCATTCTTAGCAGCAATAAAAAGGATATTGAGAACAGTAAACTTTACAGCCCAAGCTTTTACTGTTGCCAAAACGCTGGCAGGGTTTATACGCAGAATGCATGGAAGTGGTCAAATCATACATATTCCCATATATGAAAGTAAAAAACTTCTGTTTATCGCAGGAAGCTGCAGAGCAATGTGTAAAGTCCTTGTCATTACAATCAGATCATAAATTAACAGAAAATAATAAGAAATAGTAAGCATATCTCTCAATAAATGCAGTGACCTTATCTAAGTAGCCTAGCTATCAATTTTCGTCCAGAACGTCACCGAAAATATTCTTGTCACAAAGGATTTTTCTGACACCGAAGCAGACATTCTGAGGTGCTTAGATGCACGGCACAGTTAATTTTCTAGTGATCTTGAAATACTTGCTGGAATACTAGTGAATGGATTACCAGTTTTGATTCAGTTCTCGTACTTTTAACTAATAAAAGGCTGCTCGATGACGAAATCAAGAAAGACTTTTTAAAACTTCACTGCATTGCCACATAAGAACATCTCCGTGCTGAATCTGTGAAAATCGAAGAAATCATGAATACTGGAATGAAATCAGTCGATTTTGTTTGTGGTAAGATTTAAGTCGTGGGCAGGTATGTTAGATTTCTTTAGGATATTGATAGTGGTTTTGGAGAAGAAGGAAGTACTATGTAGTGAGATGGTTGAACTGCAAATACGTGTCGAAGCAATGTTGTGAACTGTGTAACTGCAAACTTCAAGAAATGACATCTAGCATCAAAAAGCCAAAATGGTCAGCTTACTTGGCTTCTGTTGTACGTATCAGAGAGCATTGATATTCAATATAAACAAGGTTAAAGGAGAAAGCGCTAATGCTTTTGTTCTGTGGAGCCATGCCCAATATATAAAGTAAACCTGATTTTATACGGCATCTCCCATCCAAAATCGGTTCACACCCTGTACCTCTTGGTGAGCAGCCATCAAATGATGTCTCAGAGTACCTTGAGCTTGAGTATTTTGTGAAAAATTTCACAACAACACTCCCGGGCTTAGGACAGCATGACTCGAATCTTAAACACTTTCAGTCTTCTTTTACAGTTTATATTTGCAAAGTAGGGGATTAAACTTTAAGTGGGAACACAAATAGCATTATCTGTCTTGACGACACTCTAAACACTGTGTTTTTAAGTTTTTGAAATAAGAAGCTTTCAAAAGATACTAAGGAGATAAAATTTGTTACGAACTGAATTCTTACTGATACCCGGCGAATCCTTGACGTGTCTTTTAGCAACTGACGCAGATAAAATCCGATAATAACCAATCTGTGTTTCTCTAGTTAGCGCATAAACTCACACTCTTCAATTTGGATACCAGCCCCTCTGCAACTTGACAACGAAAGGAATATCGAACCCAAGAATCTTTCCAAAGCAAGTTGAAAAGTGGAAAGGGTTTAGGAAAGAGACGATTTGACATTACTTTAAAGATGTATTAGACAAATAGTAAAATAAATAAATAGATAATGTAACATTTGGCTTTCTGTTAGTGGTTCTTTTTCATCATAAAGATATCCTCTCCTTTTAATGAAAATGATTTTAACAGAGCCTTGTCCCCCGTTAATCCATGTGGCAGTCAAGTATGATTTGCCTCATGGAAAAGAAATACATGTTAGGTTGAGAAGACTGAGCTTCTAAAGAAACTGACTCGTAATCACAGAATTATTGCAGAGTTAGAGTCGCGGCCCCTTTGCAATGTTCGTGAGCAAAATATAGATTCTATGGCTCTTCATCATACCAAAATGAAAAAGAACGAGGCTATAATACACTGAAAGCATACAAAACATCGTGCTTGCGGTTGATACTGGTCAAGACCCTGAAATTGATCAGAAATAAAATATATTAGTCTGAAAAGATACTAGAAAAATAGAACAGTATGTCATTACTGGGATGATAAAAAATTGTACTGAAAAGATCTTAAGACTTAATCTGGGGTGTGCAAACGTAGGTTGTTAAACGTCTTTGACTATGCCTTGCACAAAAAGGGCGCACGCAAAGACAGTGTACTACACAGTATGAGTTTTATATTCTTACGTAATAGAACACACTCGCAGCTTTCCGATCTTCCACTCTTACAGATGTTTAAATTTTCATACGTTGGGGGCCACAGAAGGTTGCTTTTCGTCAGTGCTTTTCTTTCTGATATTTTCATGACATGTTATACATTGATGACTGGTCCTTCAGCTACATAGGTAAATATAAAACTACTTTATCGCTTAATATACAAATTCACATTGTCTATAAAGTAATGGCATATTTGATTTAGAAAATCAGAGACCAACCTTTTTCCTATCATTTATGTGTCCCATTATGTTTTGTCTGTGTAGCCCCTTTATGTTTGCTTAATTTTCTTTATTTTAAGCAACTGCTAGCTTTTATAATAGGGCTCCTTGTGAGAGAACGATCTACAGAATGGGTATTTTGCATTCAGAAAAACTGTCGAATGCAAAAAGCTATGTCAGAACCAATTGTTTGTAAAAAACTTCTGTCGTCACTTCATCTAAATATTTTGTAGTTGTTTCGTATCTTTACTCATTATACCAAATCAATTTGGATATTTCCACTGTCTGATCATCGATTTAGTACCACGATGTAAAATGTGAGGGCTTGATAAGGACAAAAGTAAAGGTGGTGATAACAATTTGGTAGAAAAAAAGACAGGAGCTTATGTCTGCTCTCTATCATAACTACTACTATGTTTTGGACACTTTATCTCGGTTACAGGTTACATGAAGTAAGTTGCCTAGCCTAACTATGTAATTTGTTGTTCATTTAAGGCTTGTGTTGCACCAGTTAGGTGTACATAGAAATTATTCTTTTCTCAAAGCTTTTCGTTTCTGTTGCCTTCTTGCTCCCATTTATTTGTCCTTGAAAACCCAGAACATATATCCTTCCAGTTATTAATGTGACGAGTAAAGCTTAACATTTTATAACTTTGTCTTAGCAGCTATTATATATTTCAAGCAGAGCAGTATTTAATCACGTTGATCTTTCAATGAGAAGGACAGACTCAAGCAAACGTATATATTGTTCTTATACCCAGATAATTTTGCCAGGTTCACAAGTAGTACATAAGTGTCATTTCTTTTTAGTTGAAACACAGGTAGTATTCAGTCACTCACTCTATATTACTTTGGTACCAAAGTCATTGATTATCTCTTGCAATATAGTATGTCGCCATTCATTAGCTTATTGTTCGCACGTTTATCAATCACGAGAATGATTTAACTGCGATTTTCTTCCACTCGTTTACTTACCATGTTGCAGTTCAGATCGTCAACCAACTTTGTGGAACTTGATATCATTAAATACAATGTAATATAAGAAGTTACAATTTTATCAAAGATACTACTAAGCTGCTTCTAAATCAGCTTCTTCATCAATTGAGATTTTGGATACGTAGGATTTGAAGAATATTCATGTAAGACGATAAATTGAACCCTAGTTATATTTGGCACCCTGTTAATGCGACTAGGTTCCAATTCTCTTCAGATTTTCACGGAGCTATCTAACAATTAAAAACGCAAGATGGGTGCTTAAGATGGGTGCAAGATTGTTTTGTTCTCCCTTTTCTAAAACTAGCTATATTTTTTTTGGAAACAATAACCATGTATTAAGTCTCTACTGACCTCTTTTCAACGTCTTGGTTTAGAAAAATCACGCGACTATTGTGAAAAATGGTAGTAAAACATCATAAGAAAGGATCACTCAAGACGTAGCTAATAAAGAAAAATGCTAAAAAAGCTGTGTGATCTTTAGTATGTTAACTCTTCACTAGAGTATTT
The DNA here is from genome assembly GCA_010016065.2 of Carybdea cf. marsupialis auct. non (Linnaeus, 1758). Taxonomy (NCBI): domain Eukaryota; kingdom Metazoa; phylum Cnidaria; class Cubozoa; order Carybdeida; family Carybdeidae; genus Carybdea; species Carybdea cf. marsupialis auct. non (Linnaeus, 1758). The sequence goes on along the minus strand of JAAAKL020011737.1, from coordinate 8,955 downwards.
GCACGAGATTTCCATGAGCACAAAATGGTGTTTTACTGTTAACAAGCATAGAAGTAGCCGTCCGTAGCACCTGAATTAAAATATTTGCAGTCTCTTTTCATCTCCTTTTCATAATATCTTATATTGCACAACGAAGCGATAAGCACAAGACCCACGTCCGCAGTGTGTAAAGTCTGTTACAGGGCTGGCTATTTGCATACATTGGAACTCTTATAATGTTTACAGTTGTTATGGGAAACAACCAACAATTATACTTCAGCTGAGGGTATAGTAGCCTCATAGGCTTTTCTCTGCCCTTCTTTTTATCTAAAAGCTTACTCTTATAGGATGGGTATCTTCACCTCTCAATCGTGTCAGTTCGCTATTATCTAGCTCACCCTTTTCATCCTAATGAGTTTCTGTTATGCCCAGTCTAACTCACAGTACTCAGTCCCTTGTTTTTATAGTTGATGCTTTCCTGTTCCATACAGGATTCAGAAACCCAATGCACAAATCTTCATATAGTATCCTCCTATTCCAGAAGCACGCCTCACAACCAGTATATGAATCCGCGATTTAAGTCTAGGACCTTGCATTATAAGGTGAGCTAGTTCTGTGCCGCCATGTATAGCCTTCTTCTTTTGTCTTGCTGTCAATATTCGCCTACCTTTTCATAGGTAAATTACCTGCAATCTATGCCAAACGCTCTTCATTCATCCAGCTTTAGGGACAAATCCCAAGGGTTAATTGCATTATCCTCGATCAGAGGTTCTGTTAAGTAGAATGTTATATTATCATCTTTTATTAAACATAAGATGCTCATATGACTGTCCTTACTCGTGTCCACGGTCTCCCTTAACTATTAATCATCTTGTGTCTATATATTTGTAATAAATTGTGACCAATGACGTTATGGAAAACTACATCTTATTTAGTCACTATTTGTTAGCCTTTATCAGGATGCAATAATTAAGATCCTTACTTGGATTGTGACCTGGACCATATCTCGAAACTGCAGGTCACGTTACTCATGAAGTCACCATATTTCACCTTTACCAAGGGCTGCTTAGTCTCACACCACTTTAATCCTCGAGACAATAAAGCTCTTACTTTGTAACAGTTTTTAAAATCAGATGTTACATTGTAACAGAACTTCGTATTGAAAATAGCATAATATAACTCTACCAAAACCGTGACAACGTCTTCGTATCACGTTGCATCCCTTATTCCCAAAGCTGTTTCGTTTAGTTTCTAAATAAGCCTGTTGTCTATCTACGTTTAATTGTAAAGTACAATACTCACCATAGTATAAGTACGTTGCGAAGAAAAAGGACTGTTAGGATAAAAAGTAAAATGCTGATCTGGGAGTTTACTTTTCCAATCTGACACTTTTTTTCAGATGCTTTTGGATACCCAACAAGCATTAACTTTAGGGATGAACTATATATCAGGTCAGTGCTATTTCGCGGACATTCAAAAGTTCCACGGACTCAAACATAAATAACTTGACGAAACTATCAAACTGTCCAATGATAGAAATGTTTACTACTACCATTTCATGTGGTTGCTGATACGTGTTAGCAAACAGTTTGCTTCCATAATATAGAATTACACAACATTTTAAAAGCATTTTAAAGTTAACAATGGAAAAAAATTCTATTATTTAATTTTGATGAACGTTAACCTATTGTTCGGTGACTCTGACACTAAAGTAGAAAATATTTCATACTTTTGCTTAGTATTTTATTGAGTCCATAAGTGTTACAGGTATCCCACATCATTTCGTGATGTTGATCACGCGATCAAAAGCTTCTCAAGATCCACTTAACACCTTCAATAGAGCTAGCCTGGGAGTAGCTACTTGTGAGGTACTCGATCAATCAGCTCTGGATTCATTCTGCTTGGATCATAGATATTGATAAATTTCAGACTGATTATGAAGGATTAAGAATCAACTTACAGTTTAGAATAATTATCACATGCAATAAGATGCCCCTATAGCTTTCATTTTGCTGGATCATTTCAAGAGGCGACGGAAATGACATCACTTCATGGTAACTGTAGCAGCTTTTTTCATAAGCCAATAGTTTGTGTGGAAAATATAAAATGATTTTGTCAAGGTTACAGTTGTTGATAACTTCATAATTTTTTGCGGAATATTTTAAATTCCGTGTCGTTTATTTCAGTCGGAAATTCCACATCTTCGACATTTATCTTAAGCTTTTCTCCTTAGAATTTGAAGTCGTCTTAATTATTCTTTTTTTGTTTCATTCATGCCAGTTCATGTCCACTGTACCTGTAAGTTCATTGACTATCCTCCATGTCTCTAAAGTTTTTTATTTTTAACCCTCCATAACTTTAGCTGCTGATTCCTCTTAAGTGGCGTCAGTATGACATGATTGTAGCAATGATTTCCCTTACAGAAATTTAACATTGATGGATTATCACTCTTGGTCTTCCAAGATGTATGATGTATGATGTATGATATACATGTGTGCTTGCTGTCTCCCACATGTATGATTTTTTGATAACAAATAGTTTTTCTGCTCCTTTGTTTTATCTTTCTCCTATATGCTCCCGTGGCATGCCCTTGTAGTCACACATTTGGTCCTTATACGTTTGTCCAGTGCTTGCATCTCCTCGCAAGGTATAACCTATCTTTATTGCAAGGAAACGTCATTTTGATGCTGAAGAACTGTTTGTAGTTTTGTTTTTGTTTTGTTTTTTATAGTGGCATACTCGGTTTCGAGCGTAGTCTATTGTGCAGCCAGAGTGAACTATGTCCTGGGAAGAGAGCACGTTTACAGGGGTGTTCTACCGTTGCCTTTCCCAACCGATAGTCTTAATATCGGGCTAAGCGGGAATCGAACCCACAACCTCTGGCATGTGAGTCTGATTCCTTAACCACTAGACCACGGCGTCTCTGTTTGTACCAATGAACAGTTGTAGGCTGTCTTTAAAGGTTATGGCCTTGTATGGCCTCTTTCGGCATTTTCTGGGTTCTCTGAGACGAAGCCAAGATTTTATGCATGGAATGGCACAAAATAATGTTAAGTTCTGTTAATCTTGTTTTTGCAATATACAGAAGAACACGTCAATGTTATAATACCTTCCCTAGGTTATACTAGCAATATCTCACAATGTCTTCCACCTCGTTCATTTCAAAGTGGTAAATGGTATTCCAATTTAGGACATTTGTTAATAACAGATTAAGCTCGTCAAATCAAACTATTATTTTCTTAAATCGGGATTTCTTGTGCATACCCAGTATTTTCTTCTAAGTTTTAAATTACTTGCAATGATTACTTAATGCGGTTATGATCAAAATTAATCATGCTTCAGAACTTACAGAAAAGGGTTTCTCTATCCGTAGTTATCATTACGTTTAAAAACATTTAACAAGGCTTGATGGTTTGAACTGTCCTTTGAAAAGAAGCAAAAATTATTTGGTTTTAAAATGTTGTCTCACCTGCTTTAAAGAGAAAACGTAATAATGGTAACCCTTGCACTCTTTCTTTACACTTCCTGTTCTCCCAAACACTAATTTGTTTAAAAATTAGATATCTCTGTTTTTCTTTATTTTGTATCAATTAAATTGATCACTTAGTATCTTATATTTGCAATGCAATGGCATTCAAATGCACCTGATTGAATTATGAATTTTATTTATACTTCTATTTGGCATGAACTAGTGATCCCAACATACTGAAAAAATATCCCATAGTCTTCTCATAACTATGAAGTACTCATTTGTCATCACATAACATCCAAATAATAGAAAAGTGCGTTGCAAGTAATATCATTATTGTTGTAGGTTGTATATAATTTTCGTCGATATTAGCAAATCATCAAAACGTATCCTCGGTCATTAAAATGAATATTACTGGATTTGCTGAGGATGAAATATCGTTTTTCCACTTCACCCAACACTTGCATAAGTACACGTAAGCTATGCAATCCCTCTTTACGATGGCTGCAATCGATTTGAATAAAAATAGACTCTCATCTTTTATATTACAAACTGAAGGACCATTCTAGTCTTTCTCAAACGGTTAACTATTTTGTGGCACTAATGGTTCAAAGTTCTTGAAGAGAAATTAGATCAGCTGCTGAAATATAGGGATAGAATAGCAATGTGGACACAACAATTTGAGATTAGTTGTGATCATCGATTTCTGACTTCACTTGATTTTGGCATTTGAGAAAGCTAATTGATAACCCCAAATATGAACAGTTTCTGTCTTGTTCAGCTTTGTTTGGACGATGAATCATACGTCTGATACTAATCACAAACTTCCTTCATCCATTTGATTTGATCCAAGAGATCAGTTTTAACACCTGCTTCAGCTGAGAAGGGTATTCAACATTTTAGAACGCATGGGAGCCCCATAACCTATTACTACATTGCCCTTCTATTGTATGTTAACTCCATCTCCTCACAACATTTCTCTGATTTAAAGATGCTAGGATCTTGAAGAAACAGATGTTGTTCTCGAACGTAAATAATTCTTCTGCCACGTTATCAGAACACAAACCTTTTACACAAGAGCTGTACCTACTGTGATTGATAGTCTGTGCTGAACTGTGTAGCGCTTGACACACCATCGAGAGTTCTATCCTGCGCTCTGCATTGACTGTAGTTGAAATTTTATTAATATTGAAGGATCCTGTGAATCTAGAAGCATATTCATAAATCCTATATTTGCTATTTTTTCCTTCGATGAACTTAGAATGCGCTAGGGTCGCTTGTATTAAGCTGCTATTCATCCATGTCAACAGGAAAGTTTTCAACATGTCTTTATTTATTCCACAATCTAAGGCAGATAATATTTATCTCAAGATAAGCAGAGACAAGTGCGCAGGATCCCCAATGGCACTTTCTAATAAACAAGAGCACCAATGCAACAGTAAGGTCGCATACGTGGATACAAAGTTGTTATAACTAGGACAAATTTAAGGCACATAGCTCAAACATTGAATGCATGCTCGACCATACAAAACGGGTGAGTTACGCTACTGCAAATTATCAGCTCCAATTTTAATCAACCCATAAAGTTCTCTCTGTTATTACATCCTGATCTGTGAAGGGTCTAAGGTAAAGTCTTCCTTTGCACCTACAATTTTAAGTGCAATTTACGTGTATTTCAGATTTAGGGTAACCGTCCTCTTGTGTAACAGTGGATTGATCTTTAAACGCCACTTACCATTTTGTTGAACACTACTCAGTTTGGTTTGTGCAAGCAACTATTTTGATGTGAAAACGACTTCTTATTTGATGTAATAATATAAAGAGAATAGAGGATTTAAGAAGAAAAACTAGACAAGAAGAGCTGTAACGACTTCCTCGATGAACTAGATCGATTACATTTACTAGAATGAGCTTACAATTAAATATGAAGAACGAGAATCAACGTTTATGAATCAGTTTGTAGAGAAATATGCAAACCGGTTAGTAAGATGTCTATCAGCGTTCAAACATGTCCAGCATGGTTCCGGGATATCCAGCCTGGATAAGATATGTCCAGCATGGTTCCGGGATATCCAGCCTGGTTCAGACATGTCCAACATGGTTCCGGAATATCCAGCCTGGATAAGACATTTCAAACATGGTTCCAGGATATCCAGCCTGGTTCAGACATGTCCAACATGGTTCCGGAATATCTAGCCTGGATAAGACATGTCCAACATGGTTCCGGGATATCCAGCCTGGTTCAGACATGTCCAACTTGTTTCCGGGACATCCAACCTGGATAAGACATGTCCAACATGGTTCCGGGATATCCAGCCTGGATAAGACATGTCCAACATGGTTCCGGAATATCCAGCCTGGATAAGACATGTCCAACATGGTTCCGGGATATTCAGCCTGCTTCAGACATATCTGACATGATTCCTGGGTTTTCAGCCTTAATAAGACATATCCAACATGGTTCCGGGATATCCAGCTTGGATAGGACATATCCAACATGGTTCCTGGGTTTTCAGCCTGGATAAGACATATCCAATATGGTTCCTGGATTTTTAGCCTGAATAAGACATGTCCAACATGGTTCCGGGATACCCAACCGTGTTCAGAAACACTCAACTAGATTCAGAGGTATCTAACCAAGTTCAAAGACATCCAATCATGTTTAGGAATAGTTTAGAGAAATTCAACCGGATTCAGAGGTATTCAACTAGGCAAAATAATATCAAACGGGTTTCAGACATATTTAACCGAATTCAAAGGTATTCGACTGAGTTCAGAGATATTCGACCACGAATATTATATATAAACTTGACCATAGAGTTCTAAAGCATAGAGAAAGAGTTTTCGATATTGCAAAATCTTTTCAGGAGTAATAAATACCTTGATTTAGTTGTAAATCTAAGTATTAGCAGCAATCTTTTCACTTTGAGTGAAGAAAATAAACCTTGACTGAGGAAACGCACTTCATCTCTAAAACCTACTTACATAGGAAATGTGTCCGCAAAGTCTTAACGTTAGTCGGCATAATTTTTAGTTGATCTTTCAGGCTCATCAAGTGAGGTTGTTTTTACAGCGCAAAGCATGTTGCCACAAGTCAACATAGATTCCTTGCGGAACAGCAATCATTATTGCATATGGATTTTTATGCAACTGTGATGCTGGGTATGTGGGAATGAACTTACAGAGACTGAATGACAAAATGTCGCAAAAAGAAATGTCAACAATGCCATCAATACAATCAATGCTGTCAATCACATAATATCTTGATCGTGTGGGTCGTTTACTGGCACGCATGGACTAATCACCCTGAAGGTAGCATGGCTTGCACTTTAGATTCTTTCAGTATACTCAAAAGGATACATCCACATCGCAATTAAAAGTTCTGAAAGCGGTTTAGACAAAAAAACAATTCCTCACCCTGAAAAAGAAGAACTTCTTGTTTTTCCTGCAGTTGTTTTAGTGCCGCTTTTCTACTTTCATCATCTTATAGTTGTTGTTTCATTACTCTCATGGGTTTTCTATTTGTTATAAAAGAGCTTAATTTCAAGTCAAAATTCTTCCTTTCATGAAACAAATTTACCAGAGCGAAGGGCACGCATCTTTGGGGTTTACACTTGAGAAGAGATTTATAGCAGATCGCGATAAATCCGTTTTGGAGAAATTGAGAAAAAGTGCATTTTCTGTGATGCCTCACACGGTGTTGATTTGCAATATTTGTCATGTTTTTGATTTCGACATTGACGAGTAAATGATGTTAAGCTTGTGTTTTGAAATGTAGCAACAGTAAAAATTGCAAATATTCACATTTTAACATTTTTTTCCAAAGCGCAACAAATCCATTGCATTACAATGAGATGAAATGAACGTGATTCTGTTAATAAAATCCTCATAAAATGTCTTAACTATGTCTGAATAATTTTAACACATTTGATAATTAAAGTGTTTTTACATAACTGCTACTTGATGAAACATTTCATGGCCACACCCTATCCCAATTTTTTCACATCCAACTTAAACTACTTTGTAAATAAAAACAACAACATCTTGTTTGATACTATGTTTGTTGCCAAATTTTGATAAAGATTCATGGATATCTATAGCACTAACACTAGTTTTACTGTAAAGTTAGAGTCTGTTTCAGAAAAAATTGGCTGTAGCTACAATGCTAAGAGCCAACCCTATTCTTTTATAAAGCACACATTTATGCTGTAGTAAAATCTCAAGTCATAAACTTAGTATTTTAATGGGTGTTAAATATAAACTGTGTCAATTCTACTCATATGATAAATTTTCTTTGGATAAAAGTTGCTTGACACGTTTCCTATCTGCCAGACCAAAGCACACCCTCAACTGTATCATTACTCCCTGGTGCCCAATAGATGCCCCCACCCCTACTAATTCATTTTTCAATTTTTTTACCCTAGACATCCCTATTCCGACCCTTCTGCCATTTCATTACAGACACATTTTGCAGACTGCCTTTGTTCTTAATCCCATTGCCGAGAATGTTTATGCCTTTATTCCCTTTGTGTTCGATTTTCAAGTGTGAACCTCCCTTTGTGGCTTTTAGATTTCTGGTTGTTTTCAGCCCTCCAATTTATTCCAACCACTCCTTCTATTAGGCTTCTATACCAGCTACTTTATAAAAAAATTTGCATTTTACTCTAGAAATAAACCAGCAGGCATGCATGCTAAATTCCAAGGTATTTGTTTCAAAACACAAGAAGGTCTAAAATTAACCAAAATCCACCCCCACTCCCCCACCCTGTACACTCATTATTACCAAGGATACTCTGAGAAACACAAAGATACATTGTATGTTGGTCTTTGCAAAGTTTGGATGTCTTTCTCGTAAAATTTGTCATGGTTGAGTTTCAGTACATTGTCAGTCAGCAAATCAGCATGGCAAATAGCGTTGCTGCTTGATGGATGGCTTCAAGCAACCTGTGGCACTTTATCTCTTCCAGAATACATAATTTTCTTGTTCTTTTCACTTTGACGATACTCCACGGATCTTCCACTCTTTCTTGGAACAGTAGTGGTAATACTGGGTTCATTAGTGCTGTCAAATGTGTTGATTTCGTTGTTCATTTTCGCCGACGAAGCAACCACGTTGTCTCAGCAAAACAAGAGTGCTGTCACAGTGAGTAGCATGGGCACTAGAAACAAAAACTAAGCGCTCATTGGTTTAAAGGATTTACCGCGTTTTGTTCTGAAACTAGGTCGGCCTTTATCGCGTTATGTCAAAAAACAAGAATTTGAGACAAGTTTTATGATGGATTTATCGCGATTTGTCACAAAAAACAATCTCATACGAAAGCAACTATCAAGTACAAAGCTATTGAACAAATAAATTCAAATATTTTGAGAATGGCGTTTGTCGCGGTTTGCGATGAAACCTGGTCTTAGTCTTGAATATGCCGAATAAAATTATATGATAAGTCTGCCAATTCAATCTCTTCGAAACAATTCCTTACTATCAAGGCTGGAAAGCAAAGTAAATTTTA
>JAAAKL020011736.1:0-13470 GCA_010016065.2 Carybdea cf. marsupialis auct. non (Linnaeus, 1758) | reverse complement strand
AAATATTAGATACATTGCTAATGGCTTGAATGACTTTCAGATTTTACCTGTCTTGCTAGCTCCTGGACTGAGTTAAAGGAAGTATAATGGGGGTATAAAACGTTAACCCCCCCCCCCAACTCACCACTGGTTGTGCTTTATGCTACGCTTTTTTAAGTGCAGTTTATTAGGAGATGCTGGGTTTCGGTAGCATTTCAGGCACCATACCAACCCGCTAAACAGAGTCCTCTGCAAACAACCTACAGCTCTGTGTTTCTCCTGTATTATGTCTTTGTTTCAGGGGATTTGAAATTATAAAAAGTTGGAATGTGTGTTCAACTAACGACGTATTTGATTTGCTCAAAAACTGCTTCAAAAATAATGAAAGATTGATGTAGTAGGTTTGATAAAAGGTTTGACATTGATAAAATGGCATGTCAATCGCGTATTGTATAATCAAAACGGCATACTTACTCTTGCATCTTCCAATATGTTAAGAGAATGAGATGAAATTACTAACGATATCACAAAAATATTTCGAGTAGTCTTGCCCCCTGATTAATTTTCCTACCACAACATTGCTCTTCCAGGCAACAATTTACATTAAATGCTAAGCACACCGAACTAAATCAACTGTCAACAGCCAAGGTCTAGGCACAAAATTGAATAAAAACTGCAGTGAGGTTAGAAGAGCCACTCAAGTGCAATCTGTCATTTGTTCCTTGAAAAGGGCTTGAATTTGGCCTATCTAGCTACCCTGAATATACTTTCCTTGTTTTTGGTAATTTCTCACAGCTAAATCACAAGATATTGTTGAACGTGTTTATTGCTTGATTTCATTGCATTTCAAACTTCAGTTTTTATAGCTGCCAGAGCGTAAACAGAGCCTTCTAGAAAAGGATCAACTTGCTGAAAAATCGGAGGCAATAGCCACCTACCCCTCCTGCGACAACGACCCTGCATAATCTAGCCAACTTCAGAATCATCATGCACTATGCTCATTAATGTTCACCCATCGACATATGTCAAGTCAAAAACACGGTTTTTGATTCTGTCTCAAGTTAATATAGATGTGTGACCAATAAAAATGATAATGATTTAAAGACAGTCTTAATATTTCACGAGAAGGCGTCGAATCTCCCTGGGGTGGTTTTCAGGTGGGTTTTCTGAAAGGATAAACTAAAATAAAAAGATAATATTACTATTGCTACTACAAACTACCATTTAAAAGATTAAAATACAACTAAGGGGTAACTAGAGTGGTTTAGTTTAGTAAAGAGTTTAGTAAAAAAATTTCAATAAAATCTTAGGTTGTAACGATTCAATAAAAACTGTTTCATTTTGCGCGTACAAATTATTTTCGGTATCGAGCTATTCAGTTCTCTTGTCAGTAGGTTCCTGCCACTCATTGCTTTATAAAAAGTTTTGTTTATGCCCCATTGTGTCCTTAGTTTACTCACTTTTGGCATTTATCCATCTCTTGTATTACAATCGTGTTGCTGGCTCATTTGGAAGTGAAACACGTCGGGGATGTTGAGGGATATCATCCTTAAATGTATTTTTCGCATTACCACATGGTCACATTGATGACCAAAAAGCTTCGAATGCACAAAGGGTTGAGGTCTCTGGAATTGTCACTTTTCCCATCGAAATATTTTGCCTTCTCGATTTTGAACAGATTTTAGGTACGTCATCTGTGTTTTAAGATCTGTATAATCTCCCTTTATAATCTACGCATAATAGAAGTGCGGAAGGAAAAGGTCATTTAAAAAAATGCTGAGAGACTGCTCTTGTTCAGCATATGAACAATGAGAGGCTTCACCCGAATTTTTGTATTGATATGCATCTTCCACTTCCATCTTTTATTTAGTACTTGACCGCCCTTACACTAGAACCTGGCGCAATGTAGCTGCACAGTACTTCTGACTGAAGAGTTCACATGTGAATGGCACTAAACCTTCATGAGATGAATAGATGTAATATCAGCGAATGGCAAAACCTTAACAAGCCCAAATTTACAGATATTCTTTAACATCTTTATCATCATATCACTTGATTACACTCGAGTTGGCTCTAGTCGAGAAGGTAGAAGGGGAATACAAAAAAATAATTAGATATACAATTTATAACCAAAGTCATAGGATAATGATAGTAAGGTAACATAACAGAAATCCATGCTAATTGATATAAGTTTATATACCAACAAACATCAAAGCAAGTACCTTTTGAATCCCCCTGATTGTTTGATCAAAATAAAATCGAACAGCATCATCGAGTTACTGGGATGTTGATGCAGCTAAGATATGAATAGCATGATCTGCATACAGTGTCAAAGAACTCTCTGATAAAACAGTCAATAAATACAATAAAGCAGGGATGTAGGAACCGGGGGCACTGGGGCACGTATCCCCAAGATTTTGCAAAAAGCAAATAGTGCCCAACACGTAGTAAATTGTTCTGTAAGTGAAAAGGTGCTCTTTGACTGTTTGTGCCCCCCCCCCTCCCCCAAAAAAGTTTGAAATGTCCCCTATGTCCCCGCAATAAAAACAAGATTTTTCTTCGCCCTATCGAAGGTTTCTGTCATCCGCAGATATAACAGCCTTGTGGGTCCAATGCAACTTCGGCTAATTTTGGTTTTATTTTTTCTTAGTAAACTTAGTCACAATAAACCATGGTCATCAATCATCTTAGACTGTACTTCGACACTGACTAACATAAGAATTTATTTCCATAGTGAACCAGCATAGTTTGTACAGATGTGAAAACAAGAAAGAATAAGTACATTCGGCTTGACAGGAATCCCTCCATTATCTTCTCTCTCTGAATGTTCTGCTTCATTCCCGCTACAAGAAACGAATAAGAGGATGACCTTACCCTCTTAGTATCACTTCCAATTAAATGTGAGCTGGTATAAGATTAAATTCACTCATCACGCATTTTGATTTAATAAATGTAGTTAAATTGGTTTACTAAACATCGACGGAACGCCTTCGTATAATGAAAATAGACACCTAATATAAACAACCTTAAACAATACATTTTTTGAAGGTGCAACACATACCAAGAATATAGGCTACTATCATTAAGGATATGATAATGGTTTCGTTTGTCATAACAATGTCGAGTACATTTAGTAAAAGAATCCGTAGAGTAAAGTCGCTGGTGAAAGTAAAATATAGAGAGTGACAAGTTTTGTACTTCCCTTAGTGTGAAATATAGTGTGTCGCATGGTCACACAAAATTCAATCTCTTTACTAGGGCTCATATTTGTCCTGTCTCCTGGGTTATCACTAAAAGTAAGCATAGAGCGTTTGATCATGATTTTCATGTGTTGTCAAAACCATGTCTCATAACGACAGCCAATATAGAAAATTCAACTATACATCAATATCTTTACACCAAGTATCATAATGACCAACAGAATTATCACCATAACTATATCCCATCCTATACTCATGTAAAAGTACCACTGTACCACTGGACATAAATATCTCTCAACACCACCACCCTGATCGACTCACAAAATTCCATTGCCGCTCTGCATTCAGCAAAAGAAATCTCGCATGTTCACTCCTGATTGGTCCATAAATTAGAATCAACGACGTCAGATCACGCGATGTGGCCTTCGGATAATCAATGAAACACGTCTGAATTCTGCATATTTTGTCTCAAACGACCAAAGGACTTCCTAGCAAAAATATGAATGATCTGTCTATACAGCTTGAATTTTCAAAGACAACTATAACCCTCATCGTAAAATATCATACTATGTTTCCATTTTATTTCTTATTACAAACAGTGTCGATCTATCTGTCAAAAATTTCGTGAAAATATAAACGCAACTCGGCGACTTCAATTGATGTACTATACAGACCAATAAGTTCCATATAGGATCTTGTAAATATACATTCCGTTCTTTTAATTAATTCGTAGAAAAAACTTGTAAGTTAGTCCAATGTATACCTCTGATGAGAATGGACGGAAAAGCTTTAAGGTATTATGAAGCCTGTGATTCTTGCTGTGTTAAAGTTCTGTAGCACAAACAATTTATTGCTATTATATCGTCTGTGTGGATCCTGATCGTTCTCTTCCTCATGTTTTATACCGAGGACCGTATTACTACCACTCACTTTTTAGATACCCTGAAAAAAGAAGAGCATAAAATCTGTGACATTGTGAGCCATCCAAAGCCTGTGATTATGACAGAAGACAACGAAGCCTATTGGACAACCAACACAAGCCATTTTTGTGAAAAGCCTCTGGTGACAGACAAAGTTTTCGACCACTTTCATTTTAGAGGCAAATACAGTGAAGATGCACACAACAAATACAATTTAAACTACAGCCTTGACCCAAAACCACTGAAAATAACTGTCATTTTACACAATCATCGAGACTACGATAGCCATCTCATCCTCCGTGGCTACAAACCCTACTATGGAAAACTATCGCAAATAACATGGAACAATACATTTCATTTGAAGTTGGAGGACTTCGCTGCATGGATTTAGGTCAGGTTCTGTTGCAACCTTGGATACTTTATCTTTCCGCTGATCATTTACATCTCACGCAACACTGCAACAAACAGGAGCGTCTCTCTTTGATACTACGTAAAGGAATCTAACCCTACGAATACATGGACCACTGGAATCGCTTTGAAGAAACCACCTTACTCCCATTCACTTTTTTTACAGTCACCTCACCAAAGACACTATCTCTCAAGATCAGGGTCACTCAACAAGCGTGTGTAATACTTTCCATATCTCTAACATAGGAGAAGATCACGATCGTTACCTGAAGATGGATACATTCCTCATAGAAGTCTTCGAAAACTTTCGGTCAACTTGTCTGAAATACCATCACCTTGATTCAGCCCATAGTAACCCTTTTAGATGCCCTACCGAGTTGACTACCACGCTTTGATCTAAAAAGAACTACATCACCCATTATCGCACTCTCCATATCTTCGTACTAGGCTTCACCTCAAGAACCACCTTCCTCTATTGTAGATAGGGGAAAAGAACAGCTGTTCTACAAAATGATACCTAGGTACATACAACTCGGCATTAATCATTTATAGCTGGTATCTGATTTAGTTAACCTATATGGCCTCAGATTAAGCTTGTAAACTTTGGATTAATAATTAATCTACACTTTACATACACTTTATATTGGTCAAATGCGGTATCCTTTAATTGCTGATAGCATGTCTTTAAAGCGTTTCCAAAAGTACCTACACTTTGCTGACAGTAGTATTTTGACGAATCTGTGCACGGCAGATTATTCAAGATCAAACCAGTCATTGATAAATTGAGAAATCAATGCATACTTGTCAAACCCGAGGAAACCCACTCACTAGATAAGCAAATCATCCCTTTCAAAACCAAATTCAGTAGAATTGGACAATACAACCCCAAGAAGCCCATAAAAACGGGGTTTAAAAATTTACTAAGAGAAGGGGCTTCGGGAAAAATTTATGGTTTTTATTTATACGGCAATAAATCTGGTGATTATGACTGCAGTGAAGACCTTCACTCACTACTTAAGATCACTCAAGTTGTAGATAGATTATGCAAGGAAAAAACCATAATGTAGTTTTTGACAACTGGTTTACTACACTCAACCTCTTAATTTATATGAAAAAGAAGGGCATTCTTGCCTGTGCGACTCTGCGCAGCAATCGTATTCAAGGCTGTTCCCTGCATGCAACTAGACAAGGAAATGAAGAAGCAAGGCCGAGGAACAACTGATTTTAAATCAGACATGAAGTCGGGGATTGTGGTAACGAAATGGTTCGACAACAGCGGTGTCCACCTTGCATCGAACTTTGTTGGCGTTGAACCAATGGACACAATAGAAAGGTGATAGTGGAGGAGAAGAAGCGCAAGGAAATAACTTGTCCTCAGGTTATCAAGGTATATAACAAGGGTATGGGTGGTGTGGAGTTATGCGATATGCTGATTGCATTGTACTGAATTGCTATTAAAGCAAAGAGGTGGTAAGTCAAGACATTCTGGCATTGTGTAGATATTGCCAAAGTGAATGCATGGTTGGTGTACCGCAGGCATTGCAAAGCGCTGGATTTGCCTGTAAGACAGCAATTGTCCTTAAGTTTTCCTTAAGGATTTCTGATGCTTTAATGCACAAAAGCAAGGCATCGACTCTCAATAAGCTCAGAAGCTGGTCGACCTGGCAGTCCATCTAAAAGGATAAGTAGTGACGAGACACTGAAAAGAGGAAAGAAGCCATTTGTCTCGTCCCCGTCCAAGGATTTCAGAAGAGACCAGGTTGTGCACTGGCCAGAACTCCGTAGTGCAGAAAAAGGGAGATGTAGACACTGCCACAAAGGATCTTCTCGAATATACTGCAAGAAATGTAACATTTGCAAATGCCTCGCGGGAAGCAAAAACTGCTTCACTCACTCTCAATAGTTGACTTTCACATACCTTTTATTGATACTTACATATCGTTTACATTGATATCTCAATCTTACATTATTAACTGTGTTATGCATAAACGTTTCATGAAATAAGATTCAATAGAGGTACCTTATCCTTAATAACAGTCTTCTTTATTCTTTGCATGCGAAATAGGTCAGTAAACGCATATCTTTATTTTGGCCCGTTCTTGGCAACGTTGCCATATGGCAACAATAGTTAACCTCCCGAAGTTTTAAAAAATTTGATTTTAAAAATGAAATCAGTACATTAAAGAAGAGCATCTTGCTAAAGTAAAGGGTTAATCTATAAAAGCTACAGATGTAAATTGTCACCAGAACATACTTATTTTTCTCTTATCTGGTTCACGATGAAGTTGAGCAAAAGGTCAGAACAAGGTATTCAACCGAAGAGGCATTGGTTTATGTTTTACAGCCTTGTTATGACTCTGAGATGTTGGAAATCGAAGACGACGACGAGAATCAAGACATTGATTCTGAACCATTTGCAGCCCAATTTTAGAACGCATACTCTAACCCTAGATGAAAAGTAGCCCAATTTTAGAACGCAAACTCTAACCCTAGATGAAAAGTAGCCCAATTTTAGAACGCTAACTCTAATCCTAGATGTAAAGTAGCCCAATTTTAGAACGCTAACTCTAACCCTAGATGAAAAGTAGCCAAATTTTAGAACGCAAACTCTAACCCTAGATGAAAAGTATCCCAATTTTAGAACGCTAACTCTAACCCTAGATGAAAAGTAGCCCAATTTTAGAACGCTAACTCTAACCCTAGATGAAAAGTAGCCCAATTTTAGAACTCTAATTCTAACCCTAGATGAAAAGTAGCCCAATTTTAGAACGCAAACTCTTCGGGACAAGAGTTAAAAGATACACCTGAGAGTGTTGAGAATAGTAATGGTATTACCGCAGAAAAGGATGTGAAAACATCTAGAACATACAGGGGGCGAAAGCAGGAGCCCCCTGTCCTGGCAACATCTGATAAGGATGACCATTTCACTCCTCCAAAGAATTTCGACGAGATGACACCCGCTGCATATTTCAAACTGTTTTGGGATGATTTATTGATCCTGCATTTAGTAGACCAGACAAACTGGTATAGCGTCCAAATGCAAGGAACAAGTATAATAACAACAAAAGAAGAAATAGAGCTGTTCTTTAGAATTCAGATGTTGATGAGCATTGTTCAGATGCCTCATTATGAATTGTACTGGGCGAGTGGTACAAGATATGAACCGATAGCTTCGATGATGCCCACAAAAAGATACCAGCTAAAACGGACGTTTCTACATGCCAACGACAAATTAAAGAAAGACGAAGAAGGCAATAAGAACAATAAGCTGTTTAAATGCCAACCCGTGGTAGATGAAGTCAGAAAAACTGCCTTCTTGTTGAGCAGGAGAGGCATCATTCAATTGATGAGCAGATTATTTCCGCCAAGACAAAATATAGTGGTATACGTCAGTATAACCCCAAAAAGCCTCATAAGTGGGGGTTCAAAAATCTTATAAGTGCAGGCAAAAGCGGATTTATGTATGACTTTTTTCTCTATGGTGGAGTGAATAATAAAAGTACTGGAAAATGTACCGGCGAAATGATAGTAATAAAGTTGTGTAAAACATTACTGAAAATTAAAAGCAATAAAGTCTTCTTCGATAACTGGCTCACTACACTTAATCTTCTTCAGGAACCAAAGGCTCTTGGAGTTAAGTCAACTGCTACTATTCGTAGTAACAGGCTTCAGGGGTGTCCTGTAGCATAAGAAAAAGGCCTAAAAAAGGAGGGAAGAGGAAGCATGGAGTACCGTACAGACAAAAAGTTATTTTTCACTGTGTAGACATTACAAAAGTAAATGCATGGATCCGTTACAGACGACATAGCGGACTACACACTGTTCCAAAGAAGAATCGCCTTAGCCTGCTTCAACAAATATGCACCAGTCTTTTGCCAGGGAAAAAATCCCCAACTGTGTCTGTTGGTACACCACCTAAAATAAAACCTTCTGATTGTGATACATCTTTCAAGAGATGACCAAAAGCACACACTCCGCTCCCCATTTTCGACGTTCGATTTGATTGTCATGCACATTGGCCTATACACGATGAGGATAAAAAAACGATGTCGTCTTTGCAAAGTCGGCTTTAGTCGCATTTATTGTGAAAGATGTAAAATTGGTCTCTGCTTCAATAATAGGAAGAATTGTTTCAGAGTCTTTCATTTGAACCAAATAGACTAGGACTGGGACTAGGACAGAGAGCAGTACGTGAACAAGTGTGCGAGTTTTTTGTATTTGCGTGTGCGTGCGCGCGAGTGCGTGTGAGTGTGTGTGTGCAGTGTGAGGTGTTTTCCTGCGGTTTTAGGTTCTTTTATTTTCATTATATGTTTTGTATGTTTTAATGTTACATTTTGAATATTTATGCTGAAAAAGTAATCTTTACGATACATTTTCATTCCTCGATTTTAGCGCAATTTCTCTTTACTCTAACAACAATTGCAACTTTAGACGAATACGGTTATGAACTAAATGAGATGAATTTTAAGCTCTATAGGGCCTTAAAATGCTCATAACATTGATATATTGAAGCCTAATAGATATAATGGCAATACAGATCAAGCGAATAAAGCCAAATCAGTCAGAAAAGCTTTCAAAATTTTTATAGCCATTATCGTTCAAAGTTGCCAAGTGGCAACAAATAGAAAAATGGAAACGGCCAATACTTTTTAATGTTTTAAATACAAACATGTTCATTGCTTAGGATTACTTCAAACATAACACAAAGATATTTTTTAACATCAGCATATTATAACCTGCCCGGTAAATGGTTAAAGGGAACAAAAAAGGGTATGTCTTGAGGTAGGCTCAAGGTAGGCTACGTGTGAAGTGAAGTTGAACCATTTATGCTTTTAGCTGTTTGTATACAGTCCTAATTTAAAGTAAAAAGTTTGTTACAGCATGTCAATGTCAATGTCATATTACTGTTGATGCCCTTAATTGTTTTTGCTTAGTCTACTTGTACAATCACAGCTTTAAGTGGGGTAATCTTTTGCAAGAAATATGGCGTGGTAAAGATCTCTGTGGCCACCGTAAGTTTTTCACAGAGCCATTTATGTTGGTAACTAGAATACAGAATACTCCTCTAAGCGGTAATAGTGTTTTAAATGATTATGCTATTTTTATGGCAGTATAAAATACTGCTATAGAAGCTGATGTTCGTGTATATCATAATATTGCTTAAAACGATAGAATTTATGCGTTTAAGTGTGTTTAGTTCTAAGCGATGGTACTCAAAAAGATTTTTGAAGGTGATAAGGGGAAAACGCGGTTTGCGTACGTTTTACATTTTATAATCGTCGCAATTCTTATGTATTATATTCTTGTATCAAACAACAACTATGAACAATTGCCTATTTTTGCGGGCTTTTTCTTGTGCACACTTTACCTGACAGTAGGAACCTTAAGAAAGAAGTTAGAATAAGTAATGTTAGAGCCAGGGTGGACAGGGAGTACACCTCACATTTCCTGTGCCTAAATTGTACTTAAAAGCTAAGAGGCAGATTGATTCTTTCATTTAAGTCCATTCCCACTTCAAACACACCAACGTCTAGCAAGGGGTACATTTTTGCTCCTATCATGCGCTTCACTGATTGTCCATACATGTGAATACACTTTTCATGCAGGATCATTTAAACTTTCAGAAAATATTTGTGATGCCCTTAGCAACTGCTGTGTCCATGGTACCATGACTGCCCTAACGGGATGGAATTGATGTAATTGAAGATCACGAGGTGATCAGTGAGTTGACGAGGAATAGATTTGAAAATGGAGGCTTGCTCCTGGAAAAGACTATTGCGTGTTACTCGCCAACTTAACTGCAGCTTCGAGCTAGATATACAACAGCAATATACTGTGGAAATTTCGTTTGATCAAAAGTACGCAATGCGACGATAGTAAGAAAATATACTGTTAAGTTACCCTTGCCTTCTTGCTTCTTACTAAGACGAGAAAATGGGAATAAATAAGTGCGTCGTAGAAAGCTTAAACACGTTCAGATTGAGTTTGCTGCAGAAAGTGGTGTAAGGATTACAAGCGGGCAATAACACTTGATTACACAGAAAGCTTTTGAGACTTATTATTCTGAATACTTGCACTCAACATTTATTATCTTGGAATAGTTCCTTAGATCGCTACATTGGTGACAGAGGTGGGATCCGTGGAGACATTTAATCCTGTATAATAAAATGCAGAGTGGAGAAATGGAAAAACGAAGGGTGAAATCGAAGCAGAAAGGAAAACAGGAACAAAGTGGAACTGATTATGAACCAGCATTGGCACTACCTTCTGCAAACAAGGAAGACAATATGCATGACTACCTCCTCGGAAAGCTCAGAACGATGCTGGAAAATTTTGAGTCACAATTGAGCAAGGAATAAAAAGCAGAGGTAGAGAAAGTTACAGAAGAAAATAGGTCATTATGATGCAAAGTCGAAGACATGTAGGACAGGATGGACGTGTTAGAACGAAAATTGGATATTATTCGAATCCAAAATGCTATGTCGGAAAGCGAGGAGAAAGTGTAAAGGAGGCTAACCCCACGAATTCGTGCAGCCACGCCCTCTAGCCAGGATGAGGAGAATGGTACCGATGCTAGGAGTCATATATGGAGAAAATCAATATCTACTCCAGAACCTTAAAAAGGCAAGATGACATAGCAGGACTATCTGGTTCACTTCAAAACATGAGCAAAGAGCCATTGCTGGACTGAGGCACAAGAAAGAGACTTCTTGTCTGCTGCCCTAAAAAGGAAATGCAAGGAACAGTCTTCATCAGGAGTGTATGGACATTTCTTTATGTAATTTAAAGAAGATCTTGGACCTTCGATTTGGGCCCAGGGGTAAAGCCGGTCCAGAAGAAAGATGAAACCTTACAGGGGCTAAGACAGGATATCCGAACCCTGACATAGTTAGCATTTCATGACAAAAGGCCAGATTCCCGTGAAAGGAGGGCAGTGGTCTATTACCAGGATTCAATACTGGGAAGAGAGGTTAGTGAGGAAGTATTCAGGGCCAGTCCAACACACTTGCAAGACGCAGTTCGTGCAGCCATCAGTGCCGAAGTTCACCTGGAAAGTGGATACCTACTGCCAAGTTATCATGATAAATTCCGCATGCATAAAGTTGGGCGGCAGGAATACCCATTACCTACTGGGGATACATCTGAGAGCCCTAAGTTGTATCGCATATTGGGACTCCATAAACGCTTACTAGCCAAAGGACCCGATAGGAGGTGGGAAGAACGAAAAACGGGGCACTTAGCAAAGCAGTGCAGAAACAGCAGTTCCAATGAGGCACAGGGAAACGAACCTCAACCTAGTCGAGGAGGTCAGACTGGGTCAAACAATTACATAACACCAACACACACACACACACACACACACACACACACACACGGAATAATAGTGAAGCCTTACAGGATGGAAATGCGTTTTTAGTCAATGGAATTTTAGTATGGGCAGATATATTGGGCAGAATTGTCAGATTGTTGATAGACACTGGAGCTACAACTAAGTTAATAGGGAAAAGCTGGTGGAGCCAGCTCCCAGTCCTTCTAGAAGCTAGACCAATGAACTGACTGAAATTAACAAATTAGGTTTGTTGGTGCAAGATGTGAATAAGATACAACGTATATCAGTTATAAATAAACATGTCAGTGTGATGAGTGTGTTTTCACCAGTGAAATCAGACATTCCACAATATTTATGAATTAAAGAAATGTAAAACAGACAGAAGTTTTACATTGAGAGAGGGAGGGAGAGTCATAGTCATGCTCAAAAAGATATCAACAGGGGTCTCAAAAATTTCTGGGACCAAGGCCCAATGGGGGGAGTAAGTTGCTGTTTTAATACCTCTTCTGTTTTAAGCACGACGTGGTTTGAGATCCTAGCTTCATTACTGAACTAATATCCTACTCTCGAGCACTGAATGTCCTCACCCATATTGCTCAATGCTTTATTTCATCAGGAATTTTTGGTCCTTTCCTTATTCCAAGCACTCCCGGTGTTTTCCTCCAAGTTTCAATAATACAACGGAGGCAATAACTTTACCATCTGCAGCTGGAAATCCCATCTCTTAATAATTGTTAATCCTAATTGATATGCTAACCCAATTCCTGAGACTTGCTGGCCCTGGCATGCTGTTGTTTTCTAAGCTGTTGCATTCCAATTAGAGACACCAATTATATCTGTACCCTGTGACATCATAAACTTACTAGGCGATGAGAAATCAGGAATGAAGTTTGT
This sequence comes from Carybdea cf. marsupialis auct. non (Linnaeus, 1758), assembly GCA_010016065.2. Taxonomy (NCBI): domain Eukaryota; kingdom Metazoa; phylum Cnidaria; class Cubozoa; order Carybdeida; family Carybdeidae; genus Carybdea; species Carybdea cf. marsupialis auct. non (Linnaeus, 1758). Next base: position 739 of record JAAAKL020011736.1, on the reverse strand, counting down.
TGCTTTACTTAATGAGAAGCACAGTAAAAACATACAAGACTATCAGCTGTACTTTTGGATAAACATAAAAGAGAGTTTCAAACAATCAAAGGCTGAAATATTTATTCCTTGGTTCGAGAAGATGGCCAGACATTTGCACGGTATTCGTTTTGAGTCACGTACAAACAAGACAAAAGAAGTTGAGTGGTCTCTTAAACGGTTGGCACTGAAGTCTGTCTCCTTTATTGAAGATGTGGCATTCTTTCAACATGCATAGCAGTCCATGAATATGATGGAGAGACATAGAGGTAATAAAAAATAGTCACTTCCATATCTGCAGCTTTTGAGAACATCAAAGTGTTTCCATCGCACAAAAGAATGAAGAATCATCAGACAATAAAAACTTCTATATATTATTCTGCTCTTTGACTCTAGGCCAGAAGTGGTTGTGTGTTTTGAGTCATTCACACATTTAAGAAAAAAACCCCACTGTTATGGAGAATAACAGCTATCTGGGTCAGTATATAGAAAAACGCTTATGCCCTTGTCGTTAAAAAAAACTCTCACAATTTAAATGATAGGAAAATGAGTGACAGAAAGTTTTTAGTGACAGAAAGTGGTCATTATATCACGGCTCCTTACAGTGAAATCTGCCAGAAATTCCTTTACTTAATATCGTTGTATCAAATCAGGTCATTCAGAAAATCTCTGAGGTAGTAGTGACGGTTATGACAACAAAAATTTTCATTCTTTCATTACC
>JAAAKL020011735.1:0-13471 GCA_010016065.2 Carybdea cf. marsupialis auct. non (Linnaeus, 1758) | reverse complement strand
GGTAGCGTTAATTCGTTAATTTTTTTAGGTGAGAGTTACTGTGTAGATGACAGATCGTATAATTCAACTGCTCGCACCATTGTAAAGTGATAAGAAGGATAAGGCTAAGGACGGTTAATGAGCAATTGAAAGATTCCCCATTAGGCTAGGGGTTTGTCGAGGATGCATTCTCTAACCACTCCTCTTTAATAGCTGATAATGTTACTAGTGATTGGCAAGGAGGCACAAGGAAGACTAGCATCCAACCTTTGACGCGCTGATGATACAACCTTCTTCAAAAGGTTTGCAGAACTGATAAAGGTCTGTGAATACCTAAGCATGAGAATGAAACCCTAGTGTGTTCATGTGCATAAAGGAAACAAAGATCGTGGGCACAGGAGATTTTGAGAAGTAAAACTGGAAACTTTTAATTTAGGGGTAGTGGATGGCAATTTATTCCCGGGGGGCATAGTCAGAAACAACTCAAAGTTGTACACATAAAATTAAAAGAAAGATAGCTTTGAAAAGGCTGCCGTGACTTATCTTCATCAGATAAAAAGGGGTCAGAGAATAAGTACTAAGCCAAAGGGAATGTGGTTCGAAAGCTATTCCCAAGCATGCTCTATGGCATACTATCTGAAAGGCCAAAGAAAGATTTTGTGTTGGTTAAGGAGAATGCTACAAAATCGAAAAGTGGCTTCTGGAAACTATTTATACAAAGGGGGCGCCAGAACCTGTGCGGACTGTGAACGATCTGCGACGCTGTGGCCACGTCTGACAAACACAGCCTCGAGACTGATGCTGTGTTGGACAAAATTGTAGGTGCTCATAGGAAAAGAATATCAGGGATAAAATAGCTTCAGTGCATTAGGGAATCATAATTTGGAGAAATCACTGAGCTCTCCAGAAGCTCAGGGATTTAGAAAAAAACTTACGAATATTTGAAGCTAGCATTCGGACTCAGCTTTGCTGTGGTCGGTGCAGAGATATCAACTTCGAAAGAATAACATAAGGGGAACAGTTACAAGACCTTTTAAGCCTATCAGCAAAAGAAGCAATAGCATACAAAACGACTTTTTAAGTGGTCAACTGAAAGAATCTTTTCCTACAAGGTGTGGCCCAATTCAGCGCACTTAACAAATTTCCAATAGCAACAACTATGGATAAAAGTTAACAATCACAAAATATAGACTTATTTTCGTTGTCAAACTAAAGTACCTAACTAGGGACTCAAAACCTGTCATTCATCTTCTCGCTGTTACCAGCTTATTCAAATTTGGCCTGGGTTTATGTAAATAACTTTAAATAAAGGAACTAATTCTTCCAAAGGAAAGCAAAGAAGTGTCAGGAATCCCTCCTGAGAATACATCATATTTTTAACAAATGAATATACCTACGAGTCTTAAGTAAACAACTAATAACTCCGATAGCCATAGCTTGGAGGAATAATGTTTGTTTCTCGTGTTATTTACAATTAATTGTACTAACAGTAATTTGTGTACAACGATAGAGTTTAATATTTCCTGAGATGTCTCTACTCTTTCCTTCCGACTTGTTTCTCTTTGAATACTTTTTGAAAACGAGACTTGCCGGTTTAACAGCTTCCGATTCAATATTTTCTGGCCCAAATCTCCGATTACGTCTATAACTGCCACTCACCCTCTAGCTACTTTTACGGTGGTACCTTTACACCGAGACTTGAAAGTTGATCTTGAGTATTCAATTCATAACCGGTAAAAAGAACATAAAATAATTACGTTGCTGTTTGGCAGTGGAATAGTTACAGTTATAAAGTACATGGCCAGGTTATCTCCAATTAACTGCTACTTTCATCAAGTCATACCATTTTCATAACACAATAACGTAGTGCGACAAACTGTTTGCGTGCTCGGCGTCCGGTCAGTTATTCATCGAAAGCTTTATACAATCAGAAAAAAAAGCATCAACATTTACGGGTAATAAAATACGCAGAATTAATATAAGAGCTAGAAAAATCTGCGATAAACAAGCAATAGATAATGATACTGGTAGGAAAGGGAAAAATTACAGTCGCAGTCATCGCCATTTTAACTTTATACTTTAAGTAAAAAACAGATAAAACCATACTCTCTATGAAGTTGCTTAAAGAATGGTTTAAATTTAAGAAGGGTGATCAATGTGTTAAATAATTGAATAAAAAAGTATTTTAAAGACAGTCGACGTATTTTGATGGAGGACATATACGTTCCTCCAAACGGACAAATCCAATTGGAACTCTTGTTAAGGAAAAGTGAAACATTTCCTCGCTCTTCCTAAGGAATGCGGAATACTTCCTTAAAGACATATGGTATAGTACAAAATGTCTGAGGAAGGTAAGAAAATTCATGAAAAAAATTATTACGACAGCTTAGCTTAAAGAAACTTTCTTTGATGCTTAAAGAGAGACTGCCCCCTATATTAAACAAGGTTCTACATATGTTTTACAGCTTGATGGTGTGAGCAACTATTATGAGAAAGTTGAGAGAGCTTTGCACCAAGCACAGTTATCAGCGATTCTGTCAAATGTCTTATCTTGATGCCATCTCTTAACGGCCAAAAAGGAATTCCAGTGATGAGCCCTCTATTTGCTTGTTTGTGATAGTCTAACTTGTGACCGAAATGAATGAGACCCAAATGTTCAGACAGAAATGAATGAGACCCAAATGCTCAGACAGAAATGAATGAGACCCAAATGTTCAGACAGAAATGAATGAGACCCAAATGTTCAGACAGAAATAAATGAGACCCAAATATTCAGACAGAAATGAATGAGACTCAAATGCTCAGACAGAAATGAATGAGACCCAAATGTGCATACAGAAATGAATGAGACCCAAATGTGCAGACAGAAATGAATGAGACCCAAATGTGCATACAGAAATGAATGAGACCCAAATGTTCAGACAGAAATGAATGAGATACAAACTTTGAGATGGAAATGAATGAGACCCAAATGTTGCGACAAAATGAATGAGACCCAAATATTCCGACAGAAATGACAGAGACCCAAATGCTCAGACAGAAATGAAAGAGACCCAAATGTTCAGACAAAAATGAGTCAGACCCAAATGTTCAGACCAAAATGAGTGAGCCCAAATAGTGAGACTAGAATTAAAGCGGCTCGTTTCAGTTGACGATTCACTACTAAGAAGAGAGATGGCTTTCAGAATGGCATACATGAATGTGGTAACGCCATTGATGGATATAACAATGTGTAGAAAAGTCAAAGTTTTATTACAACACTTTTTTTCCCTTTTTCCACCTTTATTTTAGTTTTCAAAGGTTTAGTTTCGTTACAAGCCACATCACCTTAGTAGGCCTACTTTAGACAGGTAATCCACTAAAACTTTGTTTACCAACGTTCAGTTATGGTTCGTTTTGTACTGGTAGTGCTTACATCATAATTCCCTTATACTCGCTACCAAAATGCCAAAACAAGCGCACTGGAAGTGATAAGCCTCACAATACAGCTTATGCAAGCCGATTGTAAAGGAAATCTGCTTTCCATATAAGAATCTGGCAGCAGAAAACGAGTTTTGGTCTACAATTTTGTTACGGCATCAAGAGCGATTGCCGGACGTAACAGGACCTGAGATAACTTGGCAATGGACTTACTTCTCCTTCAGAGCAATGTTTTCTTGGAGGATTGGCATCTTTCTGCTTATGCCATCAAAATAGATTACTATTCTACATACATCGATGGTATATGTGCATTGTCCTACTCAACGAGATCACGAAATGTTCGCGTCACAAAGCCCTATCATGTTTGCGTACCAACTTAAGTGGGATGGTGAAAACCCCAAGTTTGATAATTGCCTACAATCTATAATAAGATCTAACATTATAATGCAAAAGGAACTTTCGTTGCAAAGCTCTATCACAAAATGTGTTTGCTAGTTATTATTGATGATAGTGGAGAAATTATTTTAGATAAAACACAGGCAGTCACTCATGGCACATTATTCCTGACTTTTCAAAATCGTATTTTGTCGCCATTCACCAGTTCACTGCTCTGAGGTTAAGAATTACAAGATTAGTGTGACATTTCTTTCTCATTTATCAACATAATTTGATGCTATCTTATACTTATTTCCGATACATAGGAATTTTCATCAGCCCTTCATTTTCAGTAATTGTATCTGCGCAGGTCATAATTATATTACCTTTCTTCCGTTCTGTAAATTTTACAGCTAATCATGAAGTAATGTCAAAATTTTAGGACCACACTTGTAACTATCTGGACTTCTTAGTTTTGAATAGGCTGTTGATGTTGTGAACCCCATACCATTAACACAGTTAATCATTCTTACGAGAAACAAACAAAACCAACAACCACAATACTGTAAAAGTTTGGTTTAGCATTCCCTCTCCAGTGACAAAAATATTCATACATTATCTATGTTGTCAATATCCTTGACAACATGTTTACAGAGTACTGATGCATTTTCAATCAAGTAATAAGATTCAGTCCTTATTTGTAATAAATGTAAAGTGCCATGAATATTGGCACTGGCAAACCCCATGAATGGGAATAAAAGACGTTAAACGGAGAGAAAAATTATCCAGAGTATCATCACAATTTACATAAAATCTTTGCCCCATTATTCATCAGAAATGTCATGTGATTGATATATTGTCCTTTTACTTTACTATACAAATCAAACCGCTAATTAAATGCATATCAGCACTGCCCACAAATACAAATATTTTGCCTTAGTATGCATCTTTGTATTAGGAACCCAAAAATCTTAGATAACCAGGAAGCTATCAAATAATCCATGGTATTCAGAAATCTAAATGATTAAGAACTCGCACTTCACCCCATTCTCATTGGACAGAATAATGTTAACAATGTTACTACCAAAGAAGCACACGTACACACAGCCAAGAGTTTTGATAGTAAATGTCATAGTTGAAGGGCAGTTGCTTCATATTAAATGCTCTATGCAGCCAGAGGAAAGTATGTAAAGTCCACAGGATGCCCAAAATTATATCAATTCCTGATTCTTTGGTTCCTCCCTCACAACTGCATATGAAGTGATTGCCAACAACTGCACTTCTTCATGGTGTGGAGTCTGCTTGTTCAACATTTTCTACTTAAAAAAGTAGTTGAAAAAGCAAATAAGACCTTGGAAGCATATATTTGAGCTGTGGGATGCTTGTGTGTGTGATAAGGAGAAGGGAAGGCCCTTTCCAGCCTTGTGTCATCTTATCCAACCTAATAAATTTACTTGCTTTCTATCTTTAATGTCTTCACCTCCTAGTTATGGGGTTGACGGTTTGATAGAGCTCTCCATTTTGTCTTATGCCAGACTTTCTCCTCTTTCTGTACACGAGCTCCCATATTCTCATGTGCCATCCTCAACCCAGTTTTCTTCAGTCTTCAAGGAGTTCTTCTTCTGGGTGCCTCCCATGCTAGCACTCTTCCCACAGTCATGTATTCTTCTCCACGTCACACATGTCCCTACAGTCTGAATCACACTGATACCAGCATATCTCTCAGCTGTCTCACTCCACACCTTCATGCAACTTCCTTACTCCTGATCATGTCTCTCAGAGTCACTCCTGCAATTTAGCGTAACATCCTCTGGTCACAGCTAATCATCTTCTACTCCATCCTCTGTGTCATGCTACAAGTTTCAGCCACACAGAGCAACACTGGCCTGCTGTATTCATCATACACTTTTTTCTGTGCATCAGTGGGATGCTCTTGTTGTTCAAGAGGCTCAACATCTCTCTCAGTGTTGTCCATTCTGCTGAAATTCTCATTAAAACAGCACACTCTGCCACAAGGAATCTGCCCAGATAGCAGAACTCTCATACCTCCTCGACTTGACATCAGTAACCACATACTCCACAGAGAATGGAGTTGACTCCTACTCCTTCTCCACAGACAGCAGATCTGTATCTTTCCATCTATATGATCTGGCCCCCTCATTCCAATCATCATAAACTTGGTCTTACTGTCACTGTGGCAAGCAGTGTCCCCACTTTGATAGGCAATAAGCCTTTCTCTTGGCTTCTTGGAGTATGTATTCAACACTTTTAAATTATAATTCTAACATGAATCCACCACACAATATCTCCTTCCGCATTTCTGTCACCAAAACCGTATTGTCCTAATCTCTCTTTGTAGCCACCCCTGTCTGTGGCAATGTGACCCTTTACATCTATGCAAACCAATAGGAAGTCTGTGAGTACAACTCTCCCTCTTATCATTCTCCAAAATTTCTTAGGAGTCACCCTTCTCTTGTGTGGTCCTTTATGTTAGCAGTGCATATATTGAGAAAATGTGAGAAATTGACCTTCTGAATATCACCTCCAATTTAGTCAGTCTCTCCAAAAATATTTCAACTTCTAACACAGTTTCTCCTAGTTCTGATCTTACCATTATACATGCTCCTCTGAGACCATCTGGTTGGACCGCCACTGGTTTGGGCTAACTTGCCTCCCCAGTGGATGGTTTAACCAACCTTATTGACCTTGCAAATTTTTTTCCTATATTGCAAACATTGTTGAATAGTCTGCATGACTGTTAAGACCTAGCAATGTCCCAATGTGAAAACAGCAATGGGTTCCTAGTGTCTAGAAATTTCTAGGAAATACATATGATAGATATTCTAACCTTAAGTTTATGGTTTGTCTCATGACCACATTTCTGCTTGTTTGAAATCATGAATTTTGTCATCATGACTTAACTTGTTGTTATTGGAAGGGAGAATTAGATGCAGAGCCAATGTAAATGACTATAGTATGGAATTTCTAGATTCCATCTGCATCAGATAAAATTGGGAATAATTGACATTATAAATTTTCTTGATTAAAAAGTCTTGATTATATTAAAACTGGGTGTGGTTACTTGATTAATTCCTCCCATCCATCAGTTTCAGAGGGTTGGTCCAACCCCCAGTAGTAAAGCTCTTCATAAGGCAAAGTTTGCAATCGAACATTGAAGGTTTCAATCTTGAATAATAATCCCAGGTGAAGATTAAGTGCTCAGACTTTTCGCAATGCAGTCTTTTAGCACAGGCTCACTACAAAGTGTGATCTTTCCTTTTGACACTTACTTGATCATAGAGATTCAGGACAGTTTATCACAGACAAAAAAATGTTCCCTTGCCTTGTCTTGAAACTTTAAATGTTATATAGACAGTGCCTCCTCTTTGAACTTAAAAGTATTCATTCATCATTCATTCATTAAACTCTCAACTTGAGTTGCTATTCTACTGTCACTACTGCACCTTAGTTAAAGAAACCAGTTATGCTACAAAAGCAAGCAGTGTGCTCTCTGTTTTTGTATGTTTCTTCTGTGGGCACACTTTAACAACGACCACAATAAAATGTTTTAAATTTAGAATAAGGGATCCTACCCAGGAGTAAAGAACTGTTTCCTGGTTATTGATATTTTCATAAAATTACACATCATTTTTGCATCATATTGAATTACTCACATTTCCACCATGTCTAATGGTTTAGCCAAAACTTTCCTTGTTCCATGACACTGTTGTTTGTACTGTCATGGTTTAGGCTATAAGTACCTACTGAATACTCCAAAGTGATCAAATAGTTACTTTGCCCCATTAAAAATCCTTGTAAAGCACCTTAAAACACATTTTGACATACAGAGTAGAATAGAATTGTTCTTGCAACATTAGATCATATACACATGTATTTTGTACTATATAAGCAATACAGTTTTAAAGGTCTACCTCTGCCATTCCCTCTGCACTTTACCATTTTGGAGCAGTTGCTTTGCACAAATATTTTGGGTCAACCTTGTTGTGCTGTCTGTTTCACTTTGACATAGGTGCATTTCTATATCAGCTGTTGCTACACAAGATGTGACAAATATATGGAAAGAATATGAAGTGTGTTACCTGTCAAATGATCATCTGTACCGGGGATTGCAAGCATAATGAGTAATTCATTACAACTTGTTTGTTGGTTGGGTTTAGTGTTTCAAATCGATTGGTCCATTATTCTGTACTTCCATTAGAAGCTGCTGCGATTATGCTAGTCAGAGCCATATTGCACTGGCATGTAGCATTGATGAGCTTCTGCTTTTTAGGATCTTATTGCCAAAGGAGAATCTGTTGCCAGCTCCCTTACCATAAAATTTTCCACATACGTTTTTGAGGTGTTAAAGTCTGCTCCAGATACCAAGACTTAATACTTCCTACTGGTATGCTCTCTTTTAAGCCTTTGGCTTCTAACTTTGATATCCTCACTTCAGAACTGTTTTCTTCCACTGCTTGAGCAACAGCGAGATCATTTGCATGTCAAACTGGTTGGTACTCTCTAGGGGCCTTAGTAACCTTAGCACAAAATATATATATTTACTGTGTATCTCATCACAACATCAAAGTCATGTTAAGCATCTTTTACAACTTCAGCTACTTTCACACCAATAGATCAAGACCTCCATAGTAGTTGATTATTTCAGGCTATCTCCTTTCCCCTTGAGGCAGTTAGTGAACTCTTAGTCAAATCTGATGGAGATAAATTTCTCTGATACTAAAACTTTTGAAGCCATCATATTACCAGATCAACTATGTACTAATGCTTCCAGAGATCTTGTGAACTTCTACTCTGCCCTCTGTAATTTGTACTGGAGGTCCATCCATTGTTGACTTTGTCTCAATCTTCACCAAATACACAGATTGAGAAAAATGGCACAAATATATCATAAACTTTTTGTCAAGTCACACCTATACACAGGCAATAAAATAACAAGGAGGACTTATTGGGTGTAGTACTTTCTTCTGGCACTGTTGGTGTAAAAGGCATGGACCAAACCCAACTGACCTTGATCATCTTTGTAAAAGAGCATTATTTAAAGTCTAGACTTGATTCTCCCCTGGAATAAATAGTAAATCACTGATCAAGTGTTTATTAAATCTTGAACAGATGCTGGTGTTTGACCATCAGTTACACATTGGAAATGGAAAAAAAGACACCATACAAACTTACAAGCTATTGCAATATTCCTAGCAGCACAGGCTTCCACCAATAATTGTTTACCCTTTAATGACCTCTGCAGGGTCCCCCTGTTATCAACTGACCATCAGTCCCCCCCTAATCAAAAGGTATTCTATGAGGATGTAGGTACAGTGTTCTATAATTGTTGGATTTTTATTCAGTTTAATCACTGTTTACTCTGATATAATTATGCCTTTTGTACAACTGTAACGTCTTTACATTTACAGTGTTAGCATCTTTGAAATTTAACTCAAGATCTAGAATAAGTACATACTCTGTAGATTACTACACAAGTAAGGGCAATGAAACAAGCACATTCATAATGTTATATTATCTATGAAACTAATCTACCAGAACTTCAACTATGGGTGAGTAATTAGCAGATCTCGTACAACCTAACACATTGTAGTTCAAAATATATTTAAAATCGACTATAGTATCAGTAACTGACAACTCTCTGATTAAGTTCCGCAAAGAGGTCAAAGGAAGACAAGTGTTATCATTGTGTGGATCTAATAGTAAACAAGAATTTGGGTGTTACTGTATTCTAAGCTCATTTTTGTTATGGCGTTCTAATACTGCACCAAATCAAATTAAATATGTGTAAAAGTTTATGTTTGCTGATTTAATTGATAACTAAGACTATCATTAAGAGGTCACGCAAAGTGAAAGGAATTTCAGAAAAAATGTATGGAGCAAGTACCAAAGACATTGGTATCCATCGTGAGAAATTTCCTGCCATTATACGTACGGTATATCAAGTAACATGAAAACCTAACAGTAACATACTGCAACGATTTGTCACTAAAACCAAAGCCCATGCTCGGATTTTCGACTTCCCGTCTAAGAAAAGCTCCCGCGGGATGTCAATGGATTTATGGATTTGTCATAACTCTAGTTCATGTCACATATCTTTTAACGCCTTTCCCTTCGATCTTCGCATGTGGGCAGCAAGATTTCCTGGTAGCAATATAGCGAGAAACTGGGTACTTTTAAGTGGTTCGTAAGAAAGCAAATGATACAATGAAGAAAATAACTGTTACTATACTGCAGTAACATGACGCCGGCGTTGATTTTATAAATCCCGTGGTAACGATCATGAGATATTTATGTTACCACAAGCTTTGATACTCGTTACCGTACTTGTTGAATTTGCTGCCACGCAACCACGGTCCAATTTAACACTTATCGCTAAATACCAAAACAAATGACTGTTTATGAGCTCCCTTCACAATATCTATTTGATGACCTTACTTGACATTATTGTGATTCAGGTTCGCCAGTCTTCTAAACAGTGCAACTGCAGTTACGTCTTCCTGGCTGCGATCCGCAAGTCAGCCATGTTTTTAACGTGCACTTTTTAGTCAAATTCTCCCGCTAAAAGTCAGCTGATTGTCCCATCGGCCTCGGGGTTGTTTGACTTCGTTACCAGAAACTCGGTACCAGGAGCTCTAAATAGGACTTTTTAGGGTTCACTGCTTCAGAGATCCAGAACATCCAGTAAAATCCTGCATATAAGCCCTGGGCTTATAGAGGTTCGCAAGCATTTTTGGTGGGCTTATATTGGGGAGGGCTTAAATGCAGTGGGGCTTATATTGGGGGACTTAAATACAGTGGGGCTTATATTCGGAGCGTCTTTGGCTTAACAGGTAACTTGTATATTCCCAAAAATTCACCATTCGGTGTCCAATCAGAGAGACTAATAACAACATTTAACTGATTCCCTCTGTGAGTAGTATCATCAATTGTGCAACAGTGAGTTAAAAAGCATGGCTTCTGTCCCAGAGACACAACTGACTGCTGTCCCAAAAAGAACTTAAAGCGGATTGCACTTTAGAGCGTGTTAACGAAAACACTGCATTTTGCTTCAACAACTTAGAAGGTCATTAACTTTTACGAGCAAGGAAACTCGATAAGCACTGTGCATTGAATGGCATATTCAGTTCCGGCAAGGCTTGTTGATTACAAGAAGTCAGTTAGGCTGGGGCTTCCCTTGAGGATGGGTACAACTTAGACAACAGTGCCAAATTTGAACTTGCATTAAAACATATGTGCCTTTAACATATATCCCCATCGAAAACGATCTCTTGTCAAAACCCAGCTTACCCAATGTGATGATCCAAAGCTTACAACCAAACTCGGATTTTCTAGCACTGTATGACAACATATTTAACAAAAAGCAAGCGCATTAATATCTAATTGCTTATCAATAGCAATGAAATGTTCAAACCGACGTCAAGACGACCAGTAAATATTTATACAACATATTAACAGTTATTCTTCCGTAAGCAGCTAAACATATTTTTGAAAAAAGAAGAAAGAACCGAATGATTAGTTCGATAAACAGAATAAAGAGATAAAAGAACTGTTAGAAAGCAAGAAGCTTTTAGAAAGGAAATCAGGGATGACATCAGATCGTTGAAAAATCGTTGATTTCGATAGAAAGCTGAGGAACCTGAACGCCATGCGCAAATGAAGAACCATCGAGAATTTTTTGCTACAGTGAACAAAATGTATGGTCCAAAAAGCAAGAACTGTCCTCCAGTAGGATCAAGGGATGGTTCTTTTCTGACATCAGCCGATGAAATCAAAGATCGACAATTAGAGCACTTCAGGGGGTTTAAGTCAAACTTTGGAGATCGATGAGATCATTCTAGAGTAATTCGTTCAGTTTCCGACAGATGAAACGCTTGACACACCACTCACTGAAGCTGAATTAGATAAGGCACTAACAAATACCAAACTCAGGAAGAGTTCTGGTCCTGACGGTGTGTTGCCTGAAGTACTTATCCATGGAAGAAACTGCTTAAGAATCTTTCTGTTTACGATTATTTCCATGTTTTGGATCACAGAAGATTTTCCATTGGACATAACTGATCCAAACATTCCATTACTTTTCAAGAAAGGGGATCGAAGTCGATCTGACAATTACCGAAGCATCCCCCTCTTAAGTGTTGTAGGGAATGTATTTGCTGGTATCATGATGCAGAGATAAAAGCGTATACCAGAGAAGGTGAACCTACAGTCGCAATCAAGATTTCGCGAGGGTAGGAGTATTGTTGATGGTATTTTTACCCTAAAACAACTGATGGGAAGGGACGAGAGGAACGTAGAAACAGTGTATTATATTTGCTGATTTCCCTACGGCCTTTGACACGATAAACAGTGATCTACTTTTTAACATCTTGAGCAGAATTGGTTGTCCTCCAAGTTTGTAAGATTGATAACGAAATCGCAGGCCCTGCTCGTTGTAGAGGGAGTATTAACTGAGCCCTTCGAATTTAAAAGTGGCGCAAAACAGGGGTGTAAATTAGCACTCCCTCTCTATGGTATTTTTGCCACTCTCGTGCTATGACTTGCCTTCAAATCCATTGGTCAACGCCACAGCATCTGAATCAGTTTTCGGTACAACGACTGAAAAGTAAGACGAAAGCTATATTAGAGAGGGACAATATGCGGACGATATTTCCATCGTTAATGACTCTTCCTTTAGTTTGTAGACATTGCTATCAGCATGACACGTATTCAAGCAATTTCTTCTGCATATGATCATCTACGAAATCGAGTGTTTGACTCTCACGACCTTACACTCTTAACCAAGATCAAAGTCTATGAACAATGTTTGATTCCCCTTGTCATATATGGTTGTGACATCTTGACACTATATCGCCACAACACTACCCAGCTCCGGTTCAACAAGGCCATTTGAGGAAGATCCTACGGATACGCAGGAGCGATTATGCAGGCAATGAGGAAGTACTGAGATGATCGCATATGGAAGCTATAGAAATCGTATTAAGCAGATATCGTTTACGATGCCTCAGTCAAGTACCTAGGATCGAGAATGAACGACTGTTTATAACGCTTTTATACGGTAAACTGGGTAAAGGTGCCCGTCCCGTTGTTCGTCGAAAGTTACGATACAAAAATACTTGTAAAAGAACCTTGAAAAGTGGAAGAGGTGTGGATAAATGGCAGCCGATGGTCTACGATAGACTTATTGTGGATAAATGGCAGCACACGGTCTACGATAGACCTGTATGGAGGGCCAACACCGAAAACGTTCGTAAAAGATTAAACGAAAAACGAAAAAAGATATGCCTAGAGATAAGAACAAAGAGTCCGGAAGAAAGCAGGATCAAGAGAGCGTTTACATTTACATTGCTAACGTCATGATAATTTATAATACAATATTTTACTAGACACTATCCATTATCTTCGTTATACTCGTATCGGGTATAGGCAAGCAATAACCGAAAGGATGAAATTATTCATAATAAAGGTGCTATTGTACAAAGTCACATATGTGTCTGATCCTGGGTTCGAACCGGGCCAGCGTCACAAGCACTTCATGTTTATGAGATCTATACTATGTAGTTCATGACTGCTTGTGTGTCTGCCTGAGTACTTATATCAACAAATGGCACTGATGAAGCTAACAGCGAAACAGAAAATAAGGGTGCTGGTGGTGGTGAGAATTCGGGATCGACTAGCC
>JAAAKL020011734.1:0-13471 GCA_010016065.2 Carybdea cf. marsupialis auct. non (Linnaeus, 1758) | reverse complement strand
AGAATGAACCTATTCGTAGATATAAGTAAAAGAATTTAAAAGAATTCAAAATTACTCTGCCTATACAAATCTAGCCCGGTCGGCCTCTCCCTAAAACCGCCACCGCAGAGCGATACTACTTACCAGTTGTTCGAGTGTACTTAGAGCGAACATTTGTAAACATCTTCCGCAACCGCTTCTGTTGTACAAGTAACGAATTAAAAAGTCTACAATGTGTGCCGTTACCATAGCTGTGTGTTCATCACTATTTCACGGCTCAGGTATTACTTTAGAACTTTCTTCTTCTGCTGCTTGTTTGATGTCTTTCTATTTCCTGTCGCTTTCGTTTCTACGTCTAGTCATCCTTTGTATTGGCGTAAGGCTGTATTTTGCCACTTTATTATTCTCAAGTGACTGTCCCCAGACAGATTTGACTAGGTACAGTAGATTGTAGCTAAAACATCGCGAGTCATGTGCTGAAGTATTCTTTAATACGAGGACATACCAAATTAGGTGAGATATTTTATGTTTTCATTACATATAAGTAGAATGCTGAATTGATGTCGGATTTGTTATGATTAGTGTATGTATATATCATCAGTATCTTTAGTTTCTAATAACACTCAATTCTTCAAGCGAGTTTTGTGATTGAAGCATCACGCTGTTTTTATCAATAGGTATATTTGGTTTATGGTATTTGTAATTTTTGTATTTATATCACATGTCTCACACTAGGTTTATTGTTATTTGATTTTAGTCAATCGTCACACTAAATATTGGATAATAAAATATATGAGGATGTTCACAGTAAAGTTCAGTTGTGATGATGATATTCGATGCAATTTCTCGCAACTGTTAGGACAGCACACAATGATCTGTAGGAAGCAGCAGAAAAAGCGTCACACTGACTGAAAAGATATGGTAAAATCTGGCTTGGATAATAACCAGTCAACAGTAATACCAGGAAGGGTATTGTTTACATACTTTTATCACTAAGACCTGTATTCATAAGGGTAGCTTAAATTAATCTGACAGTTCTCATATCGTGGCCTTGATATAGCCACTTAAGCCTTCACTTGATCGCCAAACTTATGCATGTCATTCTTGAGACAACTGAAGTCCAGTCATTTATTCAGTTTTCATCCGTATGGGTTTCAAACCGAAATCAGACAGTAAAACGACTCACTGAAGAGCAAGATCTATTAGAGTTAGCAAGTGGCCGATTATGCCTTGGCTTCAGTCGAATATCTCTGGCCTTACGGATCTACAAACCTTTATCTACCAGGCCTGAAACTATCAAACGAAAAAGCCGAAGATCTAACACGTCCTTCAAGTTTCAAACCTCGAACTCTTTCAAGAACTTTATGTAATGTTGTTGTGATCTTTAATACTTAACTACTTATTGGAAAATTCTATTTCTAAGTCTACTTACTGTTTCGTCCGTACTTTGAGCAGGCTATATTTTACGTGCGATTACAGCGATACAACGAAACAGCCGAAGATCTAACAAGTCTTTCAAGTGTCAAACGTCAAACTCTTTCAACTACTCTTTCGAAGCCGTCAGAACTGATGAACACTTGAGTACCTTAATGCATTCTTATCTATTACATATAACGTTGTTGTGATGTTTAATACCTTACTACTTATTTCAAAATTCTATTTCTAAGTCTAGCTATTTTTTCGTCCGTACTTTGAGGAGGCTATATTTTACGTGCGGTAGGACTCCGTAATAGTATACTTAGCCACTTTTACAACAGTTCCCTAAGTAGGTGACTCGGCTGATAGGACTATCGAGCTCCATTACGTAGTGATTGAATAGAGCGTCCACTCATATGCCTAAGTATCTTTACGAGGTAAATTAAACAGAAAAAATGCTTTAAGTAAGGATACCAGAGACTGATACTTGATCGAAGGAGGGGGACATGACTAAACGGTGTAAAAATCACAAAAATAGGTTATCCGCAATGACCTGTTATAGACGCCAGTGCGCAAGCAAAGTTTGAATCGTGATTTGAAGCTTTGTTTCACCAGTTCTTTACATCTACTTCAAGGATTATGGTTTCCCTATAATCCCTTAGCTGTTGGGAAATACTATTATGGTGACGGATCAGACATAAACATGGTCAACATTGATAGAAGCGTTCCTATTCTTCAAGACATAGACATCTATGAAACCTGTGTGGAGAAATTTTGATCTATCAGGAAAGCCAACATCATGAATTGATATGAGCATGGATCCTATTTTTGAGGATTGAATGCCTTTGAAAATTTCGAAACTGCTCGTGAATGGAATTTCTCATCCTAAAGTATGCCTCTGTTTGTGGCATATTTAGGCGGAACGTCATGGGGCCATGACATAATCGACAGGATTTCTCATCCTGCTCAGCTTGTCTTGGCAAATTAGACATTGTTTAATCACCAATTTTCTGCAGCATATGTAATAAAATCAAAATTTGGCTGTGGATCCGGTTTTGAATATAGACGTCGGGAACAAAATTTGAAGACATTTTGATTAAACCAAACATGCCTTTTAAGCGATAACAGTTTCATGTTTTGGAAGACGAACTCTGGCAAAATAGTGTCTAATGTCTGCAATGAGACTAGATAGTTTGTTATGACAGTACATTGAGAAAGACAATATAATTGACCTGCACGTCAGGTTTTAATAAGCATAAATTTCCAACTCATGGATTGAACAAAATTGGCGGGAAATAAGAATACGAAACTGCTGACCACTTGTCAGATCTCATTACACAGGTAACCGGCAGAGTACATTTACAAAGGGGGTAATCTAGTATAAACATCAGGCAGTATTGAACCCCAAAAGTAATTAATGAATCATTACAAGGTCTACCACTCTTATCCTGCACCTTCCTTACTTGAGAAATATTAGGTACGACATTAGTTTCTTTATTGCTCTAGATGTCACAAAGTGGTAGAACTAGCGGAATGTATTGTAGACCACGATTTAATGCTATTCTAACCAAGGAGGGCTTGACTTGATAACATTACCTAAGTGTTTCATTTTATGATTTCCCCCAAATTGAGCGGAAACTTCTCCCTGCAATATTAACATTCTGAAGTTTTAACTTAACTTTATCAAACTCTAATTTCTCATGATTTAAAGTTCTCCGATTCTTACTACTATCACACAGATAATTTTGTTGAAAATGAAAATGATCTTATGATTGTTCTATGATATTTGGAGTATTTGCATATCATCAACCGGACTATCCAGTGACGAAAAGAAAACATTGTTGAGAGGTGAATCCAAAATTAACAGCAGAAAACCTTAAACCTATTATAGGAAGTCCAAAATTGCGCCTACTTTACGTTCGGTAACCGTGGATTAAGATAGTGTCAAAGTGGACCGAAGATGTCGTAGATAAGTTTCTTTTACACAAGGAGGGGTACCGTTGTTTTTGATATTTCTTCTTTGTCTACTATTCTCTATCGACATGACTACTTTTCACTTCATCTCTTCTTCCTATTACAACGCGACTTTAATCCATGTACGCTTCACGAATTTAACGTGGCTACTAAACTCAAGTAATACCAATGCGACCTATACAAAATCTAGATATAATGCGAAAAGACTTGTCGACTGATATATTTGGGATCAATACAAATCTAACACCGTAGCTATTGAACTAAGGTAAATAAAATTTTATGATTGTTGCAGTTGTGTCCTAATTCTTCCCTTATTGTTTAAGACCACAGCTGTTCTTTTAGTACATGAACTTTCTCTTCTAACCACAAAGCGTTTCGTCAAGCAGATTAATTGTGTAGTAGGCCAAGTGTTCTAGTCCTGCCAGGTTTTCACTCTCCTCGTTTTATCCCTAGACAACTCAAACAAGTTACAAACGCCGTTGCGAAGCACGGTACATGGGAAGGACGTCACACGTTTTTCTTCAGCAGGATGAAACATCACATTTCTTTGAGCATCTGATAACAATCGACTTCCCGCAGAACCAAACCAAGAAGAGAGTGCGAAGAGAAAAAGAAATATCGAGGGAAGTATACAATTCACGCAATTGCAATGCAAACGGTGCCCTATCCTGATTGTGCAAACTTGTATTCGACTCTTGCTTCCATGTGCACTATCATGCTGGATCACCTATTCACCTTAGGGTACTGGAGGCGATCGCAGTCTATAAATGGAACCACGTTTACGTAGACAGGGAATCAGTTTTTGAAAACAACACGTTATAATCACCTCAGCCTGTGCATATGTTGCTCCTCCTTCAATCTTTTTGCAAATTTACGTCATCTAGTATGTTTTTGCGGAAGGTCCGCAAGATAATTCGATCTCCCCCTGGCCACATAAATGACCTTTGCAACAATAGTATTGGCGCAAAATTGATTTCATCCATTTTAACTTTTCTCTGAGGATACGCTTTCACTCACTGTTATAAAGCTAATGAGCACCTATCTTTTATTTCGAACTGTGCTTTAAAGACCAAGTTGTGTGATAACAAAGTCGCTGTTGTCATCACAATCCAAACAAGAAATGCCAGCGTTCTGTCAAATGTAATCATAGAATTACAAATCCAAGAAATTAATGTTCTGCAAGTAACAAACACCAACTCCAAATACCAGGTATACAAAGTTCAAAGTTGAATGTTTTGAAGAGATGTGGCTAGTTTTATCTTCACTAGAAAAAGTGATTGGAAATTGTATGCTTTCATTAAGGAGGGCAAGGAAGATCGTTTACCTTAGACTACAAGAACAAGGGTGTGAACACGCAGTAAGGAGCTCAAATAGAGAAGCTAAAGGGACATAAAACGTTGATAGGAGAGTATATGAATCGATAGTTTGTTTGATGTGGCTCAGAATCAAGGTGGTAAGAAGAAAATAGATTGGAGGGTGGTAGCAGAAAAGTTCTGGTGTCTATTCATAGAACAAATATGCTGCATGCATCTCAAAAACTTATAATCCCAAAAGCATAGGCCATCAATAACAATGCAAGTGATGGCTATTTGTACATGCATGAGGGCAGCGCGGCAAGCCGTGGCAGCTTAGAAAATATTATGATAAGAAATGGTTTCTCACTAAGGATAAGGAAAACAGTTGTTTAACAAGTTGGTGATGTCTGTTGTTAAAATTAGAAGATTACTACCGACGTTTCATTATAGTGCCCAATCTATCTTTGCATTGGTGGAAGGAGCAGTGTGGTCTGACATGGTTGCTGAAAGCATAGAAAATAAGTACGGCAAGAAATACATTCCTTTTGTATCAATGACGGATGTGAACGTGAGATCCTCTGTATGCTTGATTGCGAAAGTAGATGGAACTCATTTTACATCTTTTGTTGCTTTTGGCGTCAGAAAGCATGATTGCAGTAGTTTGACTGAACAATTCAGGTCTAAATGAGTCATTACATCATCATCAGCTGCGTGGATTAAGGAGGAGTTGACATCGCTTAAAGTTCGATCAGTTGTCGACAAATTTTTCTTCAATCGGCGATTGTCATCTTTAGGCTCATTCGACTGTTACGTGACAGAGCAAGGTTTCAAAAGATTTTACAGTTTATACGATCCAGGTTTGGTGCACAGTTTGCATCCATGTGCCTGATATTTCCTGGAACAAGCCATTTAAAGCACACGTTACAGGTTAGTATAACAAATACGTAAGTTCAAGCATGCAGTTATAACCGAATCAGAAAACATGAAGCAACCTGCCAGAATGGAGGATGCATGTAAGAATTAGTCCAAAGAATTTATCATGAAATTATTTGAAAGTTGCTCTTTCAGTTTATAGCTCAGTTCGCAGACTCCGGATGCGATAATCCATTGCTTAATGGAAACCTTTTGATCAAGTGGCGCTAACAAATTTAAATTTGCATTGCAAATCCTCGTTGATAAATCACATGGAAAGATCCTTTTGCCAAGGCAAGTGACTCAAATGTTGAAGATGAGCGTTAACCTTTCCATCTGATGGGCATAGATAAAGAAGCTGAGAGCGTAGAGTTTTAATCATCTAATACAGTACCTTGCTAACTGTTATGAAAGCAGTAATTGCTTATTACCATACATTGTCGTCTTGTCTTGTCATGCCTTCTATTTGGTGCTCTGGGCAGAGACAAATAGTGGAAGGAATGCAGAGGTCATGCTCATTACTGAAAATATGTTGAATTTAAATGAGGTGTTCTAGGTCAGGAGTGAATATGAAAAAGATTAAGGAGGACTTTGATTTCCTTTACATTAGTGCAAATTGTAAAGAGAGTATATAATGAGCATTTTCATTGACAATTATGTGAAAATGAGAAATTTCTGCAGCTGCAATTTGCGTATTAAAACTCGCAAGACCGTTCTGCAGACGTCATTAACACCTTGTAGTAAACTTTGAATTGGTAATTTAATTAGGTATGTAATTACATTAACATTTGCATCCTATATATGACCTTAAGATCAAAGATATTTTGCCTTAGGGACTATGATTCTGTAGAGATTGCGTTTCCCAAATTTTGTTTCTATTGCGAATCCATTGATCAACAAAGATATCAGACTACCGACAAAATTCGGAAACAGAGTAAAGTGTCGTATGATTCTATTGCCAATGAATTGATAAACAAAGATATCAGACTACCGACAAACTTCGGAAACAGAGTAAAGTGTCGTATGATTCTATTGCCAATGAATTGATAAACAAAGATATCAGACTGCCAACAAAATTCGGAAACAGAGTAAAGTGTCGTATGATTCTATTGTCAATGAATTGATAAACATAGAAAACAGATTACCGTCAAAATTCGGAAACAGAGTAAAGTACCGTATTTGTTGCATATAATCCGCTTTTTGGCCGCCAACCCAGCGAGTCCTCGTTCCGGGATCGGCTAATGTAAAGCAGTTCATACTGGGGTCAAATTGTGGAAACACAAGGAAGAGAAGTGGCGCCCCTCCCTGCCTTCGGGTAGAAGCCATACGAAAAGGAAGCCTTCCGGTCGCTCTCGACTGCGGTCGAACAATTTGAATTTGATAATCCGATAGTGGTCAACTTTCCGTCTTATATTCGTGGACCTCTTAGCGGCTGACCAGTGGAATTGTGTGGTCAGTCAAGGAATAAACCCTGTTTTGAGACCATTTTTAAACGCATTCTCCCTTTAAAAACTAGTTTCCACTCAAATCGCTTGACTAATACGTATAAAAATATGGAATGTTACTTTTCATAATAGTCAGCTCCTTTAATCCATTAAATGCGACTTTTAGGCCGCGTGGCTCATCTGGAAATTGATTTTATTTAGGTTATATTGGTAAAGCGCAGTTTAAATGCGGCGCGGCATATACACTGTAAAACATAAAATCTCTGTATAGAGTTTAAAAACTCTTAGACAATTGGAGCGGGTTCCGATAAAACTTGTTCCATTGTCCGCATGGCATTTCTTTAACTACCACTTCTTGACAACAGTTTATTCTTGAACGAGTCCATTGACTGGGATTTCGCCTTTCTGTGACGACCCGACATACCTTATTGGCCCTTTTTACGCCAGCTCTAGACTGCGTTAATTTCTTGGCGACCGGTAAAATAAGGGTCGGCGTAAAATGGGCGGAAAAAATGGTGGGTTTTGACTGATAGTGTTGTTATTTCAAATTTGCTAAAAAAAAAAGCTCCGGTGATTTATCCTGGATAGATTTTACGCTTCCGATTCCTTTCTTATTCTAAAAGTCATCTTAGTGGACAACCAAATTTTCGGGGTGGCGGAACAAGGGCCGGCGTAAGAAGGGCCATCAAAGTAGGTCGTTATCAGTTGCCTCGACAAGGAGTTCTCTGGCACAACCACGTACCAGGATAAAAGTTCCTCTTCTAAGGACACTTCATAGTTCAAGTTCCGGCGGGACTCACTACTCTTGAATTATGAACCCAACATTCCGACCGGCACTTTAACCCGTAATGATTTGGTCATGAGTCCGACCGTTTAAGAAATAAAACACGGTACCTTTGACGCTGGCACTTTGTCCGAATACACTCAGTCTAATATGTAAGAATACTCAGGGTTTTTTACAAACCCCGGGAAAGAACCCAAATATAAAGAAGGGGGAAGACAGAGACATCACGTATCACAAACATCATCGCAGCAACGAGTTTGCTTCTTGCACTTGACTACAGACAAGCAGGCAATTTTGTTCCTGCCACGTAGATGGTCAAAAGGCAACTATTAAGCAACAATCAAGGAACATTTAAGCAGCAGTTTAGAAATAGTTATACAGCAATTGGGCAACAATTAGGCAACTATTATGCAAGAATTAAGTAGCAAATATGCAGCAGTTTAGCAATAGTTATGCAACAATTTAGCAACAATTAGGCAACTATTACGCAAGAATTAAGCAACAAAAATGCATAAACTGGCCAACAAGTACGATAAGAGAGTAACCTAAGCAACATTGAGCTTTTGACATATTTTATGTGGCTTCTTCAAGGAGAGTGCAAGTTTTTGTGACATTGTAATTTAAAGAATACATAAAAATTTTAACAACAATAGATTGTTCCAAACAAGTTCAAAACCTAGAAATTCCTATGTAATAGATAACTATAAAAACAATAAAAGAATAAGAATGTAAGACTTAATATTTTCATACTTTAATTCCAGCAACAAAACAAAAGAGCAAGAAGAAAGTTCACATAAAGTCACAATTATACTTTAAAATCATAAAACAAAAATACCTTTAAACACTACATCTACAAATATAACTTCACAATTATATAAGAAATAAATTAATGAAATACATAAAGTTTAAGCGCATGTTTACGTAAAATGTATTTATTATACGCCCACGATTGATATATACTGACAACAGTCGTGGAAGAACGTTTAGTAGGATAAAGTAAGTCTAGACAAAGAGCTATAATGGAATGAACCAAACGTTGAATGAAGTTCATGATTCCACATTGGCAAAACGTAGAACAAGAAAAGAAAACGTTAAAACACGTCTCTCGAGCTTTTCAATCAGCTTCGTCTTGCTTCCGCTGTGCTCATCAATATAAAATATCTCTCAGGGCACTCGATATAAAGCCTTGTGATAGTAGTATGAAAAACATCGTCTGCCTACACTCCATTTATTGAGAAAGGCTTGCATGCATTTGTCGCTGTATATGACTACTGTGACAGACATCTATCACCTTTGAAGATGCTTTACCTGGTGAAACATCATTCATAGAGGGGCTCAAGAGAATCACTGATAACTCTAGTTGGAGATTGAAGCGAAATCGACTACTATTACCATGGTTTTTCAAGATGGCCGTTAAGAAGGGAACCCGCGGTGTACAAGAACCATCCAACAATCAACACAGGAAAATATAGACATAATTGAGATGCTAAAGGTACACGAGCAAGCTGTATTAAACTAAAACGATAAATTAGATTTCTGCAGAAGTGAAAGAATTGATGTACTTGAACACTTTCTAAGAGTAATGGTTAGATATAGGAGTGAGGTATTTCTACAAACAAATCATAGAAGATACGAAATCCTTGCAGATGAATCAAGCTCAGAACCTATTAAGAAATATAAGAGAATATAAAAGACAAGGTAAATAATCTAGCAAATAGGTGAAGGAGGAATAATATTCGGTTCGAAGGAATTCAAGAGGATGCGAATGCAACCCTATTCAATTGATATCCAATGTAATGTATTCAACAATCGTGTGTGTCATCTTTCATTATTTGCAATTGACAATTATACTCTATCTCGACTAATAATTAAAGAGAACATGTAAGCCTTAATGAACGACAAACAGGTAAGACTTGGCTAACACTAACAAGCGAAACATTTACCGGTAATGTTATGAAAAATTTCTCGACAAAATTAAAGAAATATATAATGCATATTTTCCTGTACTAAAAAAAGAAGAGGAAGAAATAAACTTTTATTAATAAACACAAGCTATTTATACTCTATCTTGACTAATAATTAAAGAGAACATGTAAGCCTTAATGAACGACAAACAGGTAAGACTTGGCTAACACTAACAAGCAAAACATTTACTGATTATGTTATGAGAAACTTCTCGACGAAATTGAAGAAATAGATAATGCATATTTTCCTGTACTAAAAAAAGAAGAGGAAGAAATAAACATTTATTAATGGACAAATGTTCTATTGAAATCCTCAAAAAGGAAGCCATATCTTTATAAAAAATTGTGCAACAATCCCCTCTGAGACTGAAGCAGGACACAAAGGATTCTTAACATCCTTCAACCATATCAATGAAAAACTATTTCTTAAGTCGATTATTGATATATACCAATGAGTCTTGAAAAAATTGGAACCTTATACCAGACTTCTTAGCAAAATCTAAGAACGAATTTGCACCCAACAAATGCAGGTAGCTGCAAGTCAATTCTAGAACAAGTAGACTTTATGAGAAAGACCATGAAACCATTAATGTTTACTGAGATATATGGACAAATGTGACAAAATTAAATCTTTAAAACTAAACAAAGCCCCTAGATGCCATGGTCTCGATACAAACAATATTGAGGCATCGTCACAATATCTAACAACCTCTGTACTACTGTATTAATAAGTCACTAAGAACAGGAATATTCCTGATCTTTTAGAAAGTTGTTAAAGTAACACCAGTTTATCCGAGAGACGAGACATACCTACTATTCAAGGTCAGGCGAATATCTATTGTTACGGTAATTCCCCTCTTTACTCCGTATTTTTACTTGTTGTAATACTGTTTGCTTCTGTTCTTGGTATTTGTCCAATTATGTCAACCTCCTGTGCTGATCATGTGTAATGTTGCTTTCGTATGTTTCTCTGTCACGCGTGTCTGTTGTACTTTTCTGTTTCACTATATTTATCTGCCTGCGTCATCTTTTGTCTTGTATGTTTGTCTCTCTTTGATTGGTTAATTCTTATCTATTGTAAATATTATAAATATATATTATAAAAATTATAAAAGTAGCTTTATGACACTTGTAAATGAGATGTCGTTTGGATTTCAAAGAGTTTGGTTTGAGTTGATTGTTGATTGCGCTTTTTTAAAGTAATAGATTGTGGAATCCTGAAGGCTGTTGGAATTTCTGGAGCTTTTATTTCGTTTTCAGATCTTTATAACCTTTAGCAACCTATCTGCACCATTACACTATACTTGCTCCGACCTCCAAAATCTTGGGAGAAACGTACATATTCACGTTTTTATGAATATCTTGAGAGTAACAATGCCATGTATTTAAGGCAATCTAGATTACGAGACAACTGCCCGTTCAAATTAGGAATTGTTAAACTAACCGCAAAAACCGGAGACGCAATTGATGAAAGATGCCTTACTAGTATTTATCGACCTATGAAATGCTTTTGATACAACCAACCATAATCTTTCTTAAAGGAATATTCCATTTTATTTTGTTAATAATATCGAAATACAATGGTTTAGTACCTACCGTAAAGACAGGAAGCAATAGGAACAATAGCTAAATACCGCTTAATAAAGTGTGGGGTTCCACAAGGGTTTCTTCTCGGCCCTTTAATATTTAACGTTTACGTACGTAGTATAAAATATTCACTAACAAAATTAGGTGTTTTAATGTTTTACTGACAATACCAGCTTATTTTTCTCAAGTAACAGTATTGAGTACCTTTACAAGACAGTCAATAAAGACCTTAATTGCACAATAGGCTAGTACCAATAAACTGAATCTTAATGCACAAAACACAGATTATGTAATGTTCATACCATCAAGAAATAAACTACCTGAAAGACCTACTTCTCTTAATAATTGGCAAAATTAAAATACAAAATAAATACACTGCTTCACACAGTAGGGGCATAGTGGTAGAGTGTAAGACTCATACTCCGAGGGTCGTGAGTTCGAACCGACCCTGAGCTTGCCTGCCACGATCCCGGAGGTGCTTTGCTCTGTCATCTGTTCTCGTGAAGTGGGGAAACTATGTTTCGAGAGATAGAACAGAAGGGGGACCACATGCGTGAATAGCAAGAATAGCAATAATAGCAAGCATTCAATAGCATGAAAAGTAAGCATAAAAAGTAAGTATTAACGAATTGTCGTCCGAAAAGGAAAAGCAACCCGCTCCCAGAAGTGGCTTAGGCCTTTACCAGGTAAATAGAATAAAAAAAAAGGAAAACAAAGGTACAATTTCAGGTGGAATATTTACCCCGTCATAGACAAATGAATAGTATTAAGCGCTTCCTGTCGATAGGAATAGGAGTGATGGAACAAAAGATCAAGAAACGTAATCAACTAGCTTCGAGGTCTCTCAACTTGGTATTTAGCCACGTTTACCTGAACAATGCAAACTCTGGCTGGGCGCTAGCTCGACCTTCCAAATGTAAGCTGGACAAAGAAAAATTGACTACCAAAACGGGAAATTTGGACTATGTGCAAAACTGAAACAAGAGCCAACACACGATCACTTTTAAAAACACTCAAGATTCTTTATTTCTGTCGAGCTTTAGTCACTGTGGTTTTTGCTAGAGATAGTCTACTACATATAATTCTATTATTGTCCAGAAAATAAATCAGATTTGTACTATTAAATAATCAGATCACTTTAAAACGAGCATCAAACAATATAGCATAGATTATACAGATCCTCGTGTATGGGATATCCTTATCAATACATTTGTGAAAGGATCCAGCACTCTTTCAATCATTTAAACTATATTTATATATTTAGCAAGAACAACGAAGTAACTAACAACTAGAAAGAAAATTAGATATTAAAGTAAGATTTCGTATACTTCATACACTCTCTCCTAAAAGGGTACTGCACAATTTCTTTCACAAGCAATGAAGAATGAAATTCTATTCATTCTACCAAGGGGATGATAAGATACAACAGAAAACACTTAGAAGGACACTAACTTAAAAGGTAGCATAATAACAACTCCCAAATGTTTCCTTAATGTCATAATGATGATCTATTTGACTATCAATTGAGAACAAACAAGAAGAATGTTTACTTTAAAAATTTAGTTCAAATAACAATGATAATATTGTCACAAGGGGTCACCATCTCTATATTGCCTTCAGGCTAATAACCCACCCAGGGTCTATACGACACGCACTACAACAGGGCGTATCCAAGAAAAATAAAAAAATGGTATTTTCTGACATTAAATTATACGACGAAAATAACTTTTAAAATAAACGAAGCAACAATATTCACATAAATTGCAGAATCTGGTTTGATCTGGCTTAAGAATTATCTGATGCAACAATTTTTTAAAGCTCACCGACGTTCGAGGTCGACTTTGACTTGTCGAAACGTGGACGTAGACTTGTCCTTCAATCACGAAGATTCTTGGCATTCACCCAGCAAAGACAATTGACTACAATAGACTCCCTCAGTCGCTCGTCTCCCCTTTTCCATGCACCTTCGAATATATATATATAAAATTCAAAAAAATAAAACAAGACATACTATAAGCTTTCGAGCTTTCCGTTCTTCGTCAGGTCTACATGACATATTCAACCTGGGGCGTATTTAAGCAAAAAAAATCAATTAAAGAATAAAAAAGGGGCGTG
>JAAAKL020011733.1:0-13472 GCA_010016065.2 Carybdea cf. marsupialis auct. non (Linnaeus, 1758) | reverse complement strand
CACGTACGTCGTGGGGGGTCCTGGCAAATGTACGAAAGCGTACAGGGGGGAGGGGGGTAAAAATCGTCAAAATTGAGTGTACGTACTTTTTGAATGACCCCAAGTTGCAATGAAAATCCTGAGTCAAGCAGGCGTCATTTGTTGCAGTTTATGAAGGCGAGAGAGGTCGGGGGCACTTGAATACAGCGTTCAACTTTACTTTGAAAATGAGCCTTGGTAACTTGCTCGATAGTCATCTCTTTCAGAATTAAAACTCTACTAATTCCCGAGCAGACTTTCGTTACCCCATCGAACATGTCATCTTGGCAAGATCTAATACTCTTGCGTATCACGTTTGTGTTAATTTACCTGATACACTGTACTAGAAAAATTGTTTGAAATCTTTAAAAGATCAGCAGACGTCGTGAAACAAAGGCAAATCAACATTCTCAAGAACTTTTAAGTGCTATTCACGGCTATTCACGGCTTTTCACGGCTTTTCACGGCTTTTCACGGCTATTTATTCATTATTGTAAGACAGTGGCCACACCCTTGTTGAGGGCCCAAAATTTGCCTTCATCCCCTAAGTATTCTGCCTAGTGTCCTCTCCCTGACTTCTGTGATTCGCAGACAGGCATTCAGTGTGCAGGAAGGCATTTTGGCACGAGTGCCAAATCGTCCACCTCGCCACTCCCAAACGTCATCTTGTATACGTTTTTTCGTAAAGAAATGAGGCGGGAAATTTACCTGTCTCTGAAATCCAAGTAGCATGACTTGAATGTTTGTCCTTTCACAGTGGTGTAGTGTCAGACTTGTAAATGAATACTTTTGTAAACACCTGTTGCTTTTCATTCCAGTTCCATGCTGCAGTGTATATTCTATTGTTCATATGAACTTCAATACTTCTTTAGCTTTCAAATTCACAGACGCAAAGTTGACGGCTTTCTTCTCCAAAGCATAGCGGTGTCTCTCGAAGGCCAGGTAGTATAAATATTATAAATTGCTCCTTTTCATAGGTCCATTTTAAGTGTGGTTTAGTCACAAATTATTTTACCCGGTTCTATTTCTTTGCATTCGCTTGTTTGTTTGCGAATGTCTTGTTTATTCATAACAGGTCATGTCATTTCGATTTCAAATGTGGGAAAACCCCGCATTTTCCTTTGAAATGCGATCAGCGATCATTTCATTGATTGAGTGTTCCGCAGAATGTTCCGCAGTTTAAGGAAGAACAACCAAACTTTGCCTGAGATGGCCCATTTATGACGTCATTACTGCCAGATGAAACCAATCAGAGTCTTTTGTATTGGGAGTCAACTGTATTGTGG
This sequence comes from Carybdea cf. marsupialis auct. non (Linnaeus, 1758), assembly GCA_010016065.2. Lineage (NCBI taxonomy): Eukaryota > Metazoa > Cnidaria > Cubozoa > Carybdeida > Carybdeidae > Carybdea > Carybdea cf. marsupialis auct. non (Linnaeus, 1758). The sequence continues at coordinate 12,168 of JAAAKL020011733.1, read as the reverse complement.
GAAAACAGGCGATAATATTCAGGATGCGCCGTTAATAGCCTGATTAACAGTCCGCTAAAAGGAGCAACCTAACAAGTCTGCTTCAACTTGACAAGTGACACCGAGGAAATAAAACCCTAATCAAAACAAGGACCATAATAGGCTGGCTAGAGATAACAAGCCGACTCCTTAGACAATTTCAAACCGACAAAGGATGTTTAAGCTTAACTCAAGCCAACTTTGCGCCAAACTGCAGCCGCGGGAATGTTAAACCTTAAAGCCCCACGAAAGGACGAATCTTACGTCTGCAAGTATCTTTAATTCTACACTAGTAACAACAGAAGTTGTAAATAACTTCAAATAGGCCTAATGGTGATATGATAAAACCATTTAAATCGTTTGTTATCTTCTGCACCATTCACTTATTATTATCTTGATTATGTGATAACTCACTTTGTCTTAAATCAGTGGAAATCAAAGAGATCAATAACAACCATATACTTATAGAACTTGACGGAGAATTATTTGTCCCATGCTACTAAGTTGTTTTTGCAAATTACTTACTGTGGTCTCTAGTTATACATGGATCAATCTTTTGTTTAGATATTTTGAAAGCACTACTTTTGTTGTTATTACCATCATCATTGTTTTCATTGAGAGATATGAGTTCTTGTGGGAAAAGGCATCCATGCTTTTCCCGAATACCCCTATAGTCTTAATCCAAAAGAGGGACTGCATCGTTTTAGAGGCACGGCCACATTGATCTGGTTGGGGCTTGAGTTCCCAGGAGCAAAGGCTTAAAGGGGCATTTTTGCTTTACACATATCTTTGTATGCTTGAAACTTTGGATAGAAAATAGTTTTAGGAGCTGGTGGGAGGCCCTTTGCAATAGGGGGTACCGGGCCCTTGCAAGACGGCCTCGTAGTTTTGTATGAGTTGACGAAGGTATTTTCAAGCCTGCAAGTTTCGAGAGGGAGAATGGAGAGTCAGATTATAATAAATAGTACACTTCAGTAAGAACTTCAATGGTCAAAATTGGGAGTGCTGCCCTTTCCCAACACCGAGATATCAGGTTCCAAAGTTTTAAATCTCCCTATCATTTGATGCTGATTCCTAACTTATGGAACCAAGGAATATCAACAGAGTTTTGAGATTTTTGAAATTCAATCACCTTTACTTTAAGCACTATGTACACTACAGGTCTGGTATTTTGGAAAACTGCCTATTCTAGGGTTGCCTTCAGGTATCTGGAGTTAAATTATGATATTTCCACAACTTTTGATTTGTAACGTCATCGCTTTCCCTCCGCACAGACGTCAGTTTGAGCATTTAAATAGCTGCTTTATATTTAGTCTCTTATGTTTTCTATTATTAAATTGCAATGATGTGAAAGAAAATGAGAGAGTTTGTTTGGCACATTGGGTTTTAACAAGAATTTATAGACGATGGGAATATTTCCACTCTTGTTTGGTTTTATGTCTTTTTGCGCGAAGTTCATTTGTGAACTTCTGAACACATGTACCCAAGCCACATGCAACATCTCTGCGTACCTCTTTAAAAGAGAGATAAGACATTTATCACAATATTTGTACGAGATTTTGATTACAACTATAATATTTCTCTGTGTTAAAACAGTGGATAATTGGAAAAAACATGAGAGATTTCTTGAGTCTGATTTGCCCCTTGGCTGTAGACACAGTCCCTCTGTAAACCAAAAAGATGTCCCAATATTTGTCATTCGTATGTAAGTAATAGAAAATTGATACAACTTCCTGGTAATGATCATTCTATATTAAACATCTTTGTAAATAGAAGAACAGTAGGGTCAATGATCTGAGCTATGAAAACATTTCCATGTCCAAAGACGTATTCTTCCTGTTTCACGAAACAGACACCAACGATCAAGCAAACGTTTTCAAACTCTATATCAAGTTGTGAAAGTTGCGCTATAACTGTAAACCCTGCAAATGCTGATGAATCAACCAGACGTCGACAATTACATCGAACCGCAACAAACACTTGAGGCAAGACGCAAAAGCTTGCTACATTCAGGCCATTGGCTTTGAAACTTCCAGATGTGTTGCTGTTAGCGACAGGTAAACAGTTCCAAGGAAATCTCGTACGTGTCTGTAATAAGAGGTTTAGCCTTCGGGTATTTCTGCTTCGTGGGTAGTTAGTCCAGTGGCCGTTTTAGGGGGAGGCCGACGGGGCCCATGGCCCGAGGCCCCGGGCCTGTAGGGGCCCCGCCCCTCTATGCTAAGAAAAAAGAATGTGTCTGACTGCCCATATCAATATCATGAAAGTAAGTGAAAACTCGAAACTGTATCCACTGGAAAGAATAAAATGTCTCTGAAACTTCCGCAGTACGGTCATGTCTGAATTTCCTTGCAATGCACGACGTCATTGGGCCTCGCAAAATTTTTTTGGACCAGGGCCCTGCACCCTTCAAAACCGCCACTGAGTTAGTCTTCTATACTGACTAGACAGGGAAACTTCTACATTCTATGAAAACTTGATACTTTCCCTTGTTAGCTTGCTACCTTCTACTTTAAAAGTAAGGCACTTTACATACATTTATCTTCGGTAGAAATAATCACAAAAGAAATGAAATAACTCTAGGCTGACATAGGAAATTAAGTTATGCAGTTGTTTAAACACCGTTTAGTTCATCTGCAAAACTTTTCATACGATCGTTTCTCAGTAACAAATAGGTCCTGCCCTTAAAATGTGCAAGTACGTCTTCTACTTTACGATAGAATTATGAATCGGAAGATGGATGGAGCCAAGCCCGTCGAGAGGTGGTAGGCGGGGTCGGAGGTCCTGCAACTAGGCGAGAAGAAATTTTTAACTTTATGCTACCTTCGTGACGGAATGGGCGTAAATAAAGGCGCATTTTAGTGTCACTTATTGATTATAAAACGTTTGCCTACAATAATTCCTTTATCCTTATTGCCCAATGCTTGACGTATGATTTAATACCTGCTTCGTCTGGCAGCAAAGCCTGCAACTAAGCATATCCGAAATATTAATGATGGGGCACCTAAGAACCCTCTGGCAAAAAACGTGATATTAACCTTTAAAATGACCATAAAAATCATCTGATTCAGGAACTGTAATTCTCCCAACTTAACGAGGTAAGTTAATAATATATTAAAGATAATATGCATGTTTGATTTCCTACAGCGCTTTGCGTTTTTCACATTTTGTTCCACGCTGATGTGGGATTCATGATCAAATTTTCTGAGACTGTGAAGTTTAGTTCTTCCATCCATGGGTCGAAATGTCCGCATCAAAGCAAGAAAATTGTTGCTTTGCAGAAAAAAAGGATTTGTCTCTTCATTGGGCCTTTTCGGTTAACCATCCAGTTCCACAGACACCGATTGGTCAAAACAACAGCAATCTATCTCGTAGTGGGACTTCTGATTGGCTACTTTCAAAAAACAGTTAGGTATAAATTTCATTGATTTCTTCTCTATTCCAATTCTGACGATTTTTTTACTCTGAGGACTGTCAGAAGAAAAATGCTTTTCAGTCATAAAGAGTTTTCGCTATTTCGTGCCGTTTTATTGTTTTGTACCACCGACAATTTTTTGAATATAGTTTGATAGGTCTTTGCTCATTTGCAGTTAAAGAATTTTACTTTTCCATCTTTTTTTGCGGCCACTAAAGATTACACGAGAGTATCCATACCCTCGTCTCTCGCAAGGAAAATACTGAAATAGAATAGGCAACGGCTAGAGCTTTTGCGTGATGCATTCATTCGTGAGTTTAGTAGCTATACCCGTACTAAGCCATGGATTATCATCAAACAACGACTGCTTATTTATCATATGAGCATTGCGTCACACTCCGCCAATACAACTTAAGGAGGAGGAGGCTTCAATGGCAGGTTCTATTGGTCTTCCTAAGCTAAGCAGAAACAAGGAGATTTTAATCGGGGATGGATAATAATCATCATCTATTAGTTTACTTGAAATTATGCCTCAACCTATCATAGACAACGCATGGGCCTATGTTACTTTCTCCTAAAGTTCACATTATTTGTTATCCCTTTTGCTATTAAGATCAAATTCTACCACCGCTGTGTACTTAATTCATGTTAAGTAACCATCTCTCGTTTCATTTACCCTCAAATACAACTCTTGCTGTTGTGGTTAGGCCAGCGGCCTGCGTGCGTGGTGACTCACAAAGAAAGAGATTTGCCAGCTTATGTTTTTCCTGAAATTTGAGTTATCACAAAGAAAGAAAGGATTTCTGCAAGGAAGCTTACTAACCTATAAAATGCACATAATAACTTTCATAAGATCAAACAGGTTACATTAAATTATTAGTTTGGTTTATAACCTCGCTAGGGAGATCAAGAACTAATCTAAACAGTAATAGCGTAGTGTGTTTAGGTTGCCTGTTCAGAGGTGTTACGCTGTAACGTCATTCGTCACGTGTCACACGGCACACTTACAGGAGTAGCTGTCACGTTGTACGCGAAATTAAGACTCTCATAACATAATAATTAAACTTCAAGATACCTTTTTACCTCACTTTACATCGATTTACACTTGTAACATCTTCTACCGACTAAGTAACAAAACGAGCAATCAGCATCAATAGCACATGGCGATGTTCCTGCTGATTGGCTTAAAAAGTCGCCTGAGTTCTAGATATGATTTCGAACATGCGTCATGTTCGATGTTTCCTACCAGTTTACATCCTTATTATTTACTTATACAGACCTTTATTCTGGTACTGAGTATTTTACTAGATTCCTAAATGGAGTATTGCATTTTCGGGTCGTTGTACGTAAGATGTGAATGATACCTTGCAATATTTAAGTTTCCCTGCAGATAGTTTGAAGAAGTTCAGAGCGTTGTCATAAATTCAGAACTATATCCTAACCGTCCTTACTTCCATTTTCCTGTTAGATAACAGCTTTCTGTACCATGGAAGTTAAGTACACGAAAAAGTTTTCTGCAAGATCATAAAAAATTCTCTTTCCTGTCTTGAAAGAAAGCTCGAGAATTCTGGAAGTTCAGTACTTAATCTAATTCTTCACCTCAAAACACATAATAGAGTGCATGTGATTTTATTAATGCCTGTTCCTTGTTGCTTAGCCAAAGCACCAGTACTCCAACAATAGGCGTAGGAGAAGGGGGGACAGGGGGCGTCAGCAGAGACAGTGGAATATTCAGAAATGTCTTCGGGTTGCATGCACCTGGATGAAAGCGTCACTTTACTGACCATATTTAAAGATTTAAAACCACTTTAAAACGCAAATGTATTGAAACTGGCAAATTACAACACGTAGAATATTCCTCTAGATGCTAAGTAGAGCTTGAATAAATGTTGGCTGGAGCCTGAGGAGAGGGGCATGGCCTAATGCCCACCGCTCAAAGACACAACTGAGCAGGGACAATCTCTTTATCAGCGGGCTGTACTACAGATTACTGGTGTAGTTTACTGACATGGTTACTGTCAGGAGCCACTTTATGTGGCTGTCTTCCTAATTATGAATTGAAAGAAAATGCGCATGAGGCAGAAGTATACCTTTTCCTTACAACAGTTCAGAATGTTCCTCGTTATTCTAAACACACGTAGTTATAGCCCGTCAGCCTTTGTTAAGCCCGTCATCCTTTTCCTCAGTACGGAATAGCCTATTTGGAGTGAATCGTCATGTCTTTCTCGTCTGTCACGTCTTTCATTTGCTTGAACAGGTTTCATTGATGCGCAGTGCTAACATACTTTCAATGCACAAAAGTTGGAGTGAAGCTGATCTTTGTGATTTTAAGATAGGATAAAGTTAAAGCGCATACCCGTGCTAATCTCATAAATACACCAGTTTCAAATGACAAGTGGTCGATTAGATATTTTCGAAAACAAGTAACCCAAAAAGATTTAAAGCTTAACACATGGAAGTGAGAAGGTCAAGTATTGTCATGTGCCATCTTACGTTTAATAGTTTAATGGGATACAATGTCAGTGACGCTTGTTTATTGCAAAGCACGATCTCATGATAGAATTTGTCTACCACTGCTTCAAAACTAAAGCAGCAATTTTAGCTTGAAGCAACCGGGTAACCTCATCTTAACCAAAGGCTTTCCTATAAATTTTCTTTGACTGGCCATTTTCCTCTGGGATACATTCTTAATTACATGATGGCTGCTCGAATGTTTGACTGATAAATAAGCTGACGAGGCCTTTAGAGCTTATATCAGTTTTTTTAAAAAAAAAATTTCCATGGTTTCAATTCCAATGATCAAGTTTAAACATTGTATCATAAAATTGATTGATTAGATACTTTTAAAGTGGTAAATATTCTCCGATATAAACACTTGAGTGAAAAGCTCCTCAGATATACTGAAAGGGCTCAGAAACCATATTCCATGCACTAACATCCTGCTTACACCTATACAAGGCAACAGAAGCCAATTTGCTAGTCAATGGCTAAGAAACAGTAGATGCTGAAAGAACGAAAGAGGCGAGATTTAGGCTTGGAGGAAAATATTTCCTTACATTGAAAGAACCAACCAGTCAAGAGCTTGAATTGCTGATACAAGTGAAATTGGGCTGAAAGAAACCGAGGAAAAGTAATACATGGGCATGTTGACCAGTTGAAGACAATCGATAATTCCGTGTTGCCCAATAAATTCCGAATGCTGGTGTCCCACCTCGATTGATGTGGATTTTACAAATTTATGAAATACTATGGAGCTGAGTAGAAAGAATATAACAGAGGGACAATGTGTTCATTAGAAACTGACTGTGGCTACTAAAAATGCTAAATAATTCTGCGATTTCCGGAAAAATGTACAGCTGCAGCTGCCAATACACCGTCCCAGCTTGTCAATCTAACACCAAACTTTATCCTAAGCCAGTTAAATAGTAAAAAGAGAGCTTTCTGAAATTTGGCTTTCAAGAAGCCAAGTTACCAACCCTAGTGAAGAAGTTGCTGATAGAGAGACCTTTATAATTGAAAGCAGTCCTGTAAAGAGAAACATTAAACAAGAAATCAGGCTAAACAGAAAAGTAGCACTAAATTGTATGAAGAATTGTTGGTAACTGTAAAGAGAAGCAGATTACGTCAGAGGGAGTTTGTAGCTGAAAGGTGTCCCATAGTGATAGGCATTGGTAGTTGAAATTTGTCCCTTAGCTAGAAGTATTGGTAGTTGAAAGTCGTCCTTTGATGAGGAGACACTGATGGTAAGTGGCATTTGTAGATGAAAAGCCCTCTTTAAGGAGACTACTGATAACCAGAGACGTTAGTAGGTGGAAGTTGACCATGATTGTGAGGACACAGATTGTGGGCGGTACTTCTTAGAGAGGAGTATTTCATAAGGAGACGAGTTGAGACAGGTTTTTATTACAGCAAGTCATTTGATAAGGAAGATGTTTGTTTGAGAATAGATTTGCTTTGTAGGACGTGTTTGATAGAACAGGGCAGCAGATGCAGAGCCTTGTGTGTTATGGATAGTTTTTCGTAGGCTAAAGCCATTTGCAAGGAAGAGGTGGATACCATCCTTGGAAAATGCTTACTTTATATGCTCCATTTACATCAATTTTTCCTCAAGCGGTCGGGTAGTTGAAGCTAAATTTTGGTACCTTGCTTATAATTCACATTTCCAGTTTCAAAATTTGAAAGAACCCACATTGAGGAGGAACATTTTCTACTTTTGGCATCTGATATTCTAACATTATCTGTGAGAACGTAACAAGGAATTGATTTCCAGCTAGCAAAATAAAAATATTAAGCAAGCCTTCATAACCAAATCAAGGCTCTAAGGATAATCATCCGCTGATTACACTCCTTTATTTTCTTAGCAATCTAATAATTGCATAAACATTATCATGGAAGAAGGCTTTACAAAATTTGCAATCTTTTATGGTCATAAAACACATCCTTTAGAATCTAGAGTTATCTTCAGACCTTTTGTTGTAAACAACAAGATGAAAAAACTCAGAAATTACTTTACATATAATTGTAATTAAAAACAACCTGAGCATGCGCTGTGAGCCTTAATATAATAAGACGATAGAGGAGATGCTGCTGTTGTTGTTGATGATTCATGTTTCCCAGCGTTCTTCAAAATACAGAGTTTATCATAAATTAGTCACTGTAGTAAAGCGATTAGGGCGAAAATCCATGACTTTGAATGATCATGAGATGTTAATGCAAATGATTTCTATGTAACAGAAATTGCCATGTTTATAGCAAAAAAATATGCTATTTTGAGTAGTTACAACACCTATGTCTAGTAGAGTCTGCAGAAACCTCAGAATCTTTTAGGATACACTAGAAGTAGAATGTCTGAAGTATCATTTATATTTCGAGGGGTGGGGTTGGAGGGATGCAACTTAAAAAGTCAACAATTTTTCTATCGAGATCGCCTCTGCCTATTGATTAGCGAATTCAGAGGTATTTCCTTTTCTACGACAGCAAGTCTTGAATGGTGCAACTGCTTTAGTTTGCAAACGTAAGTTCAGAGGCCATTGGAATCAGGTCAAAGGGTAGAGTTGAGTCATTCAATGTCGTAGGTTTTAAAAGAAATCATCCTACACGAATAAAAGATACTGACGACTGGAATTGAAACTACAAATGGTGGCAGAATGGCAGCAGAACGTAATTAGAGAGTTGATACCTCAAAGAACGGCTTAGTTTCAGGTTAATACAACGAACACGATTATTGGCAGTTGTATCTTCTAGACCGAAATCTTGCTTTTGCAAGCTAACATTGCTGATCATGACCCTCTATATCATGATTATTGAGCGACATATCATAACAACAGCTGAATGTGTTTGCTTCTCCAACACAGCTGTACTTTAATTTCCAATAGCAATCCAAAAGCTTTGTTGTAGAAACGAATGATATGTCCTTCCTCTCACAAACGTGATAATTCTAATACAAATAGACAATACCTTTTGATATTTGTAATATCTGCTTATATCTTAGTACCAAACGACAACATTTGAATGGCGAAGCTCCTCCCATATTGATCATATTGGTGGTGTATTGAAAAGAAGCGTGCCAACAGAACTTCGTTAATATATCTTCCTTTGTTTTGTGTACAACTCAAGAATAAAACGATCTAATTACAACCTAACGATACCTTGACTTTGGCAATAAAGTGAAAAGACTTGACTGTGCATATTTGTTTTTCGAATAATCATTCTATGTACTGTTTAAGCTGCAATTTGTAATGTCTCAATAGAATCTATATAATTTTCTTTTCTGATTTACGTTTATCATGGCATTACTGAGTAGCCTCAGGAATACTTTGCATTTCTTGAATATACTGGTGATAATTGCCTCTTTGGCAAGAGAGCTGCTACGAGCAGGGCTTCTCAATATACATATATATGGGTATGGTTTCTCCAAATTTTCACTCATCCTCTCTTTGAAGCATTACATAAGTGCACTAAATCCCCCAAAAGTCCTCCCACAACTTCACAACCGATATTGATGGGCTCACAAATTATTTTAATCGTTTCTTGGAAGAGAAATGTATATGTAAAATAATCTTCAAAGAAACAAAATCCGCTAAAAATTCAGAAAGGAGAAAAGAAAGCAGCCTTCGTGACCTCTTCATCGTGTAAAATATGAGTTGCGCGTGAAGTTTACTTAAACCTTAAATAATTCTCAGCAGTCAAATAAAAATAGCGTTATAAAGGGATCGCAAACTCTTTGCTAACATCAATAAACTTCTGGTCACTTAAAGAAAAAATCCAACTAGCTGTTAAATATAGAACTACCGTAAAATTCAGGCCGAGCGTCAACAAAGTCTGGCCCACATCTCATTAGCACTACACTCAAATTTAGATATAATTTTGCCCGGTTTTTCTGATTTCAAGAAACAATCGCTGTTATCAGAGATACATGATACCCAATGTTTGATAAATCATATAAGAAGTGTTTTATTAATAAAGAAACGTATACTAACGTGAAAGTTGAAGGACTAAGGATTAGAATTTGGTATGCTTACTTATTGCAATGTTCTACAAAAGTTGGCCAGTAGGTGTAAATGGAAAACCCTTTTAACGCAGTGGTTAAATCAGAGTAAATTACATCTGTAGGGTGTTTATTTACTAGACTAATAGAAAACAGCTCCTAGATTTGGCATTTTTCATTTAATTTTACGTAAATGGAACTACATAGTACTTGTTCTTCGGGGCATTTCCTCTTTCCCTTCTACTAAGACTTTGTGGTGATTCAGCCACCTCCTATAGTTGTAAGTATTATTAGTAGTAGTAATGATTTTGGTTATACAACTCCGATCATTACGCAGATGTTACAGCCTATGCTAATATTGCGCGGCGAAGTCGAAGTTACAGGACACCAGCACATTCTCCTATAACTTCACTTTCTTTTAACACCTATGACATCATTGAAAGTTACTTTCCAAAACAGCTCCAAAATTGGCAGCGGTGTCCAAGTTAAACCTAATAAAAGATAGGCTCAAGTGTTAAACCTGGGCGAAGTAAACAAAAGTATCTGCAAAAAACTCCTCGAGGCTGACACACAAAACCACTGCAGTAAGTAAAAAAAGGTTTCTATTATCACCACAATCGAATCACGCAACTTTAAACCTTTTCTTGCACAGAGCAGTTATTACTAGCAACGGCCCAACAGTAATTTTGAGCCTCGCTTTGATTCAGTTGCTTGAAAGTAGTTTTTGGCGTCATTTGAAGTAGATTTAGTACCTTCTTCCGGACCCTAGTGGATACAAGGCAAATGTATTTTTGTTCTTGTTTTGCAGTAATGGTTCCAAGGTTTAAACCCCCTTCACAAACGGACAAGACGGTAATGGGGCAGATTTCTAAGGCTTAACTGATGAGGTTAATCTCTACTTTTACCGGTTTTTTTATGCACGGTCTAGTTCCTTTACACGTCGGTAATTTATACCAATACTCTCTATTTAGTAACTATTTAATTTAGAAGTATTCTGCAGTCCAGCACCTCTTTTCAGACATACACGTTTTAACTAAATTATCCAATACCACTTCAATGCTCAAAATTTTAATCAATAAAGGCTCATCAAAGTTTAAAATACAAGCTAAAAGTGTCTAAACTGAAAATATTGTTAGACGTCAAATAAAGGGTGATTTCTATTCTATTGTCCATCAACACTTTGGTAAACCTCAAAAGGTTGTTTGATGGTCTCTCTCACCTCCCTTCACCGTACCAGCGGTATACTTCTTACCCATTAGCAAGTATTACAATTTTGCTCTCACATTTTATTCGCAGGTTTTTTGTGTTTCTTGGTCATTATAGCATGGAAACTGCGGATCACAACGAGTACTTTGTGTATTTGAAACTTCTTATTTGTCTGTATTGAATCAGCAGTTGTGATACAAACTTCACGTTGTAAATAGTACGGCTTAGAGAACGGCAAGCGATCCAACTTCTAATCTATATCAATCCCGTTGAAGTTGAGACTATTTAGTCACTTGCGATCACGAAATCTATGGCCTACCAGCAACACATGATGCGAATCGATAAACAGCGATTGATCATCTTGATAAAGATGAAGTAGCTCACCACATGTATCCAGTTAAAATCCATACACAATGATGGTGTTCCACAAGGCTAATACCTTATTTATTATCTATTCGGAAAATGAGTCTAAGTAGCGTTAAATTCCGGGATCAATCCCAAATTGAGAACAAAACAAAAAAACCAAACCAAAACCCCCAAACAACATAGAACTTAACGCCTTATATTGCTCATCCGTTAAACCATCTGCAGAACTTGCTACTAGTTCATTCGCAATCTTAGTTATCTTGCCACCACTAGACATAGAATTTTCTAAATTAGCAACATAGCCAGATAAACGTAGTATTTTGTTTTCTTCATCCCTAATTTCTTTAGTGGTAAAATACTTAGTTTTACTACCCTCTTCCCTATATAATGGTATAATCGATTTATCAGATATAGCATCTTCTACTAATCTTGCTCGTACCTCGATATCTGGAATATATTTAACGGCTCTGCTAAGGTCCCCTCTAGTAAATACACTCATATGCTTAGTTACTTTCTCTAGTACCCTAACGCCAGAGTTAAGATGTTCTATTTCTGCTTCTCTCCAATCTTCGTTTCTCTGAGCTGCTGCATTGAATATGCTACGCATTCTTACCGGACCTATATGCTCATGCGGATTTAAGCTGATTGCATCTACTCTGTTACTAAATCCGTGTTTTTT
>JAAAKL020011732.1:0-13472 GCA_010016065.2 Carybdea cf. marsupialis auct. non (Linnaeus, 1758) | reverse complement strand
TTTCAAAACACTCTTGGAACGCTTGAGAAGACAAAATCTACTAGAGATTCCAGAACAGCGATAAGATTTCGTAAAAGACAGAGTAACTAGGAACGCGATTTTTGTTCTTTGAATATTCTGTGAAAGATGCATCGTACATAAAATAGATATCTAATGGCTTTGTGTAGACTATGTACAGGCCTTGACAAAGCCAAAAATAAACCACTTTTCTCTATACTGACGAAAATTCGTGCCGACGATAAAGGCGCTGCTTACTTCAAAATGTCTACGAACAATGAAGAGCGACTGTCAGGTTACCAAACGATAACTTTAAACATGTCCAAAATAAAATGTGGAATCAGAGAGAGAAATACAGCGCTTTGACAGATCTCTTTAACTTTTCAGGAGACATGACACTCAGATGCCTGGGCGAAATCAAAGAATAAGTTGCAATCAACAGTATCCGCATAAACAACCTGTTATACACAATAATACTGTATTCATCTCAACATTAGTAGAAAGACTTCAAAGACTTTCCGATGCCGTTACCGAAACGAAATCCAGTGTCGTCTTAAAAAGTCAAATAAAATCTAATTGTAGGGTATGAACAGGCTCAACCTTCAGCTTGGAAGGAATAACCAGAAAGTCATACGCAGAAGAATTTTGATCGCCAGAGACGCCTCCAGCTGCCTCAAAGTACTCCTGACAGAAATCACGCGAAGAAAATCAAAGTCCATCTTTTGAACATTCTTATATAGTCAGCTTCGGTATGTTGTTGATAATGGTGGATTTTTTCGGTACATCGGCAAATATACGCCGAGGCAGCTGGTATGTGGTTCTGTCGCCGCTTTTGTCGTCGCATGCTACGAATTCCGTCCATAGACCACGTCACCAAGGAGGATAGCGGATAGGATAAAGCGAAGAAAGCTGCTGATCAGAATAATCGAACGATTAAAACAAATGTTCCTCGGGCATGTTCGAAAAGGCTAGATCAAAGGAGTTGCCCTTAGTGACCACATCACAGAGGGAAAAGCAAGAAGAGCATGCTGAACATACTGTACAAGCAAAAGTCAGAAGTTTCAATGCGGTACAATTTTGTAAAAAGGACTTTTGTAAAAGAAACATTTTAGTGAGAGGGGGCTCTTGGACAATCGGATTGATTATCTTGGTGAAGAAAGAAGAAAGAATTTATCTTTGCATTAGGCCTTTTCAGTTAACTACCGTATTCTTCTAGTAAAGATTGGTCAAAACAACACCAATCTGTCAGTCAGAGTTCTGACTGGTTACTTTTAAGACATGACTGGGTATTAGTTTCATTCGTTTCTTTTTGTCTTCCTCAGTAATGCCATACAAAAAAGGCATCGTTAGTTAGTGCTTTTTCTAATTCTCTTTATTTGAAGATTGCCTGAATAGCTACTGAGTCATGTTATTTTAGTTACAATAGATTACTTAAATTTCTTAAAATAGAAATTTGACTTACGGAGTGTATGCCCAAAGACATAAAGGTTTCTTTGACGTTTTTTGAATTGTTTACTTTTTCATTTGATAACACAAAACAAAGCATTACCAATACCGCTTCAATGAACAATTTAAATACCTCGGAAAAAAGAATTCATAGCAAACGCTTAAATATCGTTTGAATGGAGCACACCAAAACATATTGTGAAATTAAATACAAGAGATGAAAATGAACCGGCGGCAATTATCGCTCACAATATTTGGACACAGGAAAGAATAGACTTTGTTGTAATATTCTCATCTGCTATTTCCCTAATAGGCTCATGTTTTTCACTTGCTTTATATTGTCTTTACACATCAACTACCTCAGAGTGACCATCAGACGACAGGAACTTCCTGATATTGGCTATACGTAATCAAAAATCCCAACTTAACTAATCCAATCGCATCTGCCTTTAGCCATCGTCAACAATGTTTCAAGACCAATTTTCTCGTTGTGATTTTACAGAGTTTTTATTTAATCTCCTATCTTTACTCAGGTGCTTTTATCTCATAGCTACTTTGCAACTCCACACATTCTGTGGACTCTTTCCGTCTACAAATAGAGTTCTCCATTTCTTTTGATTGTAAGTATTATAATATTTGTTATATTTTTACATTAAGTAAACCTGAATAAAGATTTTTGACGACTAAACAATTATATCATTTGCAGGTTTGAGGGAAACATGTTGGCAAAACAAATTATTCTGAAAACATGTGACTTCTTGTTAATAAGTTCTTCTTCTTCTTTGATGATTGTCGTTGTACTATTCATTCACTTTGTAGGCTCATTATTTTTTAAGTTTCGCTTATTACTAATTTTCTGCGTTTTCTGTGATTCACCTTGGCACTATCACGTTTCCATTGTGTATTTAAATGATAGTCTCGTTTTCATGTTATATTTGTGCAATCAAAAATTATTAGAATGTAATTTAAAGGCACAAAAAGTTGCGGGAACAAAAAGTTGCAAAATTGCGAATTTTTATTGGACGAAAAAGGGGGTAAATGTTGTGGGAATTAAATGTTGCGAAAAGGTAGAAATTACGAATTTCAAAATGGTTCAAAAATTAAATTACGTAGAAAAGGTTATCTCGGTAACTCGATTTCGCAGAACTAGCTAAGCAGATAAAACAATTACCGCTAGAGTCATAAACAGATTCTCACAATGCTATAAAACAAAAGAATGGAAAATAAAATAGCTCATTACATGTATCTAATGCTCAGTTTTCAAACTGGAAGAAGCACTCGAGCTGCATTCAAGGTAAGTCATGTTCACCCACCTTTGAACAAATGATTAATTTCCCTGGTTTAGTTCGGTTGATTCCAGAACTGGCATGTAATTAAAAAACAGCTAGTGCAACACTACCATAGTAACCTCCAGAATGATTTAGAACCCCAACTTGTGTTGGTCCTTTTCCTAGTTGGGGTCTGCCATCTTTACAATTGTAGATCTGACCATTAGACAGGAGTGGATAGACACATAAACAAACAAGCAACTATAAGTAGATAGATGATAAAGTCAAAAAGATAATACGACATCTACCAACTTTATAACCTCTTTTTAATTCTCAGAGCAGCAACACGCACATGCACACGCACACGCACAAGCACAAGCACAAGCACAAGCACACGCACACGCACACGCACACGCACACGCACACGCACACGCACACGCACACAAATGTTTTTAGTGGCAACAGCGACCCCAGTGAAATTTTTTCAAACTATTGGGAGAACTGTGACATGGAAAATTTTGAATAACACAAACCGAATCCCTTCTTCTGGTGATAGTAATTTTCGAAATGATTTAAACGCATACCATAAACGATAAGCTGTTTGCAGATTGCTCTTTTGGTTCACGGGGGAGTAAACGTTTGGGACAAACCACATACGAATAAAATAATCAAAGGTAAAATTTGCGACTTGTTTCTAGTTTTTGATGTACGTGTCTTGATGTTTTGAGAAGACAGTTATAGAGATATGTCACCAGTAATAGAAATACGTTACTAGAGGAATTTGAACGTTATGGATTCGATATTGACTCAATATTTTAACGTCATCGTCTTCTTCATCCTGTCGTTTGAGGTCTACGTACATTATGTCTTCTATATCCAAATAAGGTACTTCATTTGCATAGTACGACTGTTATTTGAGGGTCATTTTGCATTCAAAGATGGAGCTTGACAACGGGAAGCTTACTGGAGAGGGAATGCGAGACTGAATATTTAATGTATGTTGTATAACCTTCTAAATCAACAATCTTCTCCCGTTCTACATCGAACTGTTACTTTATTTACATTTCTTAGATCTTTCCAGGGAAACACAGAGCTAAACATTTTGCTATATTTACATAGAGTTTCTTTCATTAACAGCTTTTCGGCGTATCACGTACAGAGTCCTTTACAATAACCTTCTCATTAGGCTGTTTTCTGACAATTAAATACTGTTAAGAACAATGAACTCTATCCTTTCATATTGATAGCACGTGGGAGTACACTCTCAAAATCATTCGTTCTTGAAAAGATGATTGTTTAACGCACTTACTTTATAATCTATCATCAGAAAACAAATTACTTATAGTTTGTGTCGTGGAGATAAACAGCTTCCATTAATGAAATGAGTATTTCCCATCCAGAGGCTCAAATAGGGCACAAAGTGTCAGTACAAGAACCATTGTTAAAAGAGGTTGCACACAGTGGCCGCGACACAATGGAACCGGGGAAACACGTACACGGACAGAATCAATTTTGTCAACTATTGCGATAAGAAAAAGTTTAAAGAAGTGTAAATTATTTTTTCGACGTGCATAATTCTTTTGCTTTTCTATAATTCTAAACCAAATCGATGATCATACATAATTGCATTGAGCATTTTATTGTTCAATAGCCCATTGATGTTCCGTCCCAAAGTCCTCGAGCGAAAATAGGAAGATATGCATCGCAATATTTATTTACGGATCACAACAGGTATCTTAATGCCTCCTTGGCCGTAAAATGCGATACCCTAACATATTTCTTCCCTCTCACGTGCTGGTGCCATCCCTAGTTGCACAGTTCAAATTCTCCGTAGGAACCTGCTCTGTTACGAGGAAACAAATAGTGAAAGAAAAAGGTGACAACGATACATAAATTTCAAATTTTGGTAGAACCATTGACCTCTAGAGTACTAAGATTTGAATATTCAAGAAAATTCACTTTCGCAAACAAGTTCTCTCTGTATCGCAACTTACACATGATGTGCGAGTGGCGGTGGAGAAGGAGAAAGAGTGAGAGTACTTTACTCTCCAACGGCCCACAATGCACCGTTACTAACAACAATTTAAATGTGTGCAAGGCAAAGAAACAATTGAATTGTGGAAACAAATTTTACTCACGGTATGTTAGTTGTGCATATGGAAGACAATAGCTCCTTATGTACATTTAGAATATAGATCGATGTTTAATCTGTTCTCTTTGAAATCTTAACACGGTAGTGGTACAGTGCAGAATCCAACATCCAAGTACGTCAAAGAAAAGCTCATGCTTTCGAAGGGAACTGGGTCCTGAGGTGTCAAAGCAATTGCGTCACGGGAGGTATTTTGTCTTTAGTAAGTGCTGATGCTCTGCTGTTGTAAATACCAAGAAAATAGCAGCAAGAACATTATAATCCTGTGGAGACTAAGCTGTATCTTGAAGCAGGGTTTAGTTTTTGAAATACTCGTTTTGTTAGTTCCTTAGCACGCAAGAAAGGATAATCGGAAAAATAATTATAACATGCCTTCCAAGCTGGAGGATTGCAGGCATCGAGGAGAAAGACTGTGTCCAATCTCCTTCCTAAATAATAGTAATTGGAAAAAAGACTGTATGCATAATGTTCAACGACTTTAAAAAGAATGCCATACAGATAGTGGGCCCTATGGTCTCTAGAAAGGTTTACTATCCTTTAAATCAATGTTAAGCAGCAAATGGCCTGGATACGTTACAGCACTCTAGGCTCCCTAGTACAAGGGGAGAGGTAGTGTAAAACAGGTGCTCTGTTTTAGGATAGAATCCAAAGGTGACACAAGAAGTATCTATTTTGACTGTCCATGTTCATGTATCAATTCCATTACATTTCTGCGTGACTGCTAGTATTCAGCTTTACATGCACTCGTCTACACAAACTACACTATAGCAAACATTTATACATTGACTACAAACAAAGCAACACTTAACAAAGGAAACATTAGTTACAACAGAGGGGTTATTACTGAACAAACACGTCAGTAATAACGGAAGAATTTAACACCTAAATACAAAGAAGGTTCCCATAACAGTAGGATACTCTCAGTAAATTTTGGATTTTTGTTAAACCCTCTGTAGCACGTTATTTCTCCACGCTCAGTAATTTTTTTCTTGTTCAAAACTTAGGCGCCTCCTTTGATCCAGTCATTAAAACACTGCAACCTGTTTTTGAAATAGAAAAACATGCACTTATATTTAAACCCAAGTTGGAAAAGTACAAAAACCTTCCCAAGATATTGGCCCCTTTGTCAAAGCGTAGGCCTACTCTGACACTCATCTAAGCAACATTTTTCGTTTCATCCACTTGAATGCTCAAGATGAAACACTCTCCAATACCTTCGTCGATTGTGTCTATCATTGACATTATAAAGACATTCTACTAGAAGTCACTTGAAACACCAGTAAAACAACCGTGTCCCCTCCCTCTCACTTTTTCTATGTCCCTGTGCAGACGATGTTCAAATACAAAACACTCAAGTAAATTCTCTATAATTTTGCTTGTTTCATGTGTTCAGGTATTCATCATGTCCTGTAAAACTTCTGCCTACTTAAATACGGTACAGCTTCTGGGGCGTCCTTAGCATTTGATGATCCTTTATTATTTCTTGGAAATGCCGTTCAATTTCCTGTCTTCTTACCACAGAAATCATATAGTCTAAATGATCTGATGCTCAGAAACATGGCCAAATGTCCTCCATGACCTGTACCATTGAAGGTGACTACAGGGTCTTCCATGAATTTGGGAGTCATACATAACATTTTTCATGTTCTTGTAACCAATCTCCATGTGCGGGATGTCCTTGGTTTCAATAACAAACAAGGCAAACAGATGGGGCCATTGAGACCTCTACTACCACATAACCGATCGTTTTCTCATAACACGAGCTTTGAAATGTTCCTGACCTTGTCCTAAGTTGTAATACTGACATTTGTAGATCTTCAATCAATCTTTTTCGTAAATGCAAAAGAGTTTTAAAGCGACATGTCAAGAGATCCATGTCTTGAGCATCTGTATTTGTAACGGCCTGAAAACCAAACAATCAACTGTGACGTCAGACAGCTCGTGCCTGAGCTCATCTGCTCACAGTCGAAGCTTTTCCAGACGCCAGTACGCATGCGCATTATTGCATAAACCTTGATTATTGTCGTGGCATAAAACTAAAGCACAGCCAACGTAATGGCCAGAATCAAAGACCACTGATAAAGAGTTTCCTGTTATTGAAAACTTAGCGAATAACTTCTGTCAGTCTTAAATTTTATAGACGCATTTTTGCTAACATGTTAGCATTTTTCACATTGTTAATACTATCGTAATACTATCTTGAAATTTTTGGAGTTTTTGATGATTACAAATTGATGTTTTCTTATTCCTATGGTCTCTCTATTCTCACGTTGTTAATTTTTAAGGTCGTGGCGGCCATGACCTACATAACCCTTAGCCTCACCTTTGACCAGCCTCAGGATAATAACCACTGTCATAATCACGATCATGACCATCAAGTTCTTGATGGAAGCCCTAGGCAATCCCAGTTGGGGACTGGCCTTAGGGATGGCAGAAGATTACGCAAACGTAGCTGTTTATTAGAAGTAGGCGCTGATTATAGTTCAAACTTTAACGTAGGCTATAAATCATAGATTTGCCATTACAGTATAAAACTATACAGTTATTTACAATAAAATCTACTACAAAGCATTGGAAAGGTATGTTACAATAGGCCCTACGTTGGGCAGCAAAGTTTGGCAAACTAGCCATCGGACTGTCTGTGCCATCTATTTACAAAGTAACAATAATATATTTCTTTAGTAGTTCTTCACATTATTTCTGCTCAAAAATATTTCTAATAAAAGTGTTAAATAAACCAGCAAACATGGTACGGATAGTGGCTATTACATGGTGGTAGATTCACATAGTTTTCTTTACCTAGCATATGGAGTGCATTTTCAAGACATCACGTACGTCGGCTTTGCCAAGGCACAGCGAGAAAATAATTCCATACTCCATAAATTTGGATTTTCAAAATCAAACAGGAGAGCCTATTAACTGTGATCGAATCTTTTTTTTTACGTCATCACTGGTTGCTAAAATTTTGCATCCGATGGGTATGTCGTGGGATGGAAATCACAACCACTTCATGGGTAAGGCTGTAGATGTTTTCAGTCCCAGACCTCTTGCTTCAGTACACGAAGTTTGAATCAAGATAGAAAATGAACGTGACAATTTTCATGTTATGTAGTGATTGACATGATATTACGATCATTTTAAGACATAGCGTATGGTAGAGTGAAAATGGGTTTCAGTGATACTCTTTGTAAATTGAAGGGATTATTGGAAGTAGCTTAAATCACAGCGAGACTTCTTGATCAACAGAAGTCAGGTTCAATTACGAAGGACACCCCACACCATCAATGCAATGTTTATGTCAACCAGATACAAGAAGAGAGACCCGGCTTGGAGGAAACGCCATTTATTTTCTGTTCAAGACTCGCTAGCAAAACTGTTTGAGTGCTTAACGATAGAATACAGGTAAGAAAGGGTGAATTGAGTTGAGACATGTAAGTATCAGACGTTTGCCGACAGGTACGTTGTGATGGACAGCTTAAATTCTTTCTGTAAACAATGACCTTGAAGTGCTTGGCATCCAGATACTTGTTATCTCGACCCAGTACGTTACTGCGAGAAACAGCATCTACGAAGTGGTAATAGCAGTGTCCATTATTCTCTGAGAGGACATCTGGACTTACAAATTGAGAAACAGCAGACAAATATTTACCGATAGGCCGACGTAAAAATTTCTGTGTTGGCGAAGTTACTTCCTGTGATTAACTGTGAACCGTTAATGGCATCGGAATAATATCCATATTATTCTGCTCCAAAGCAGCACGTGGAAGTGAATGAGTTGATCTTCTCTCCTGTGATACATTGTAAGGTAAAACAGAATCAGATCGCCAGGAATTTTAATTCGCCTCATTATCTTTACAAGGAGAGAGAAAGCGAGTTAGTCAACAGCTGCAACTGTTTACCACAATTTCAACAACATACTCGGTTTGGTTTGGAAGTTGTTCCAGTCCAAAGGTCAAAAAATGGCAAAAAAAGAAAGAAGAAAACAGAAGCGAAAATGTGGGAATAAATTCCAGAATATATTTTATCAAGAGCCTAACTTATATTAAGGGTCCTAGTTGTTGAAGTGTTTAAATCATCATTACTATGTAGGTTATATTGCCAACCTCATCTTCCATATTCAATCTTACTTGGTTTATGAATTTGATTGACTTGTGGAACTCTTTGCTAGCCTATGTTTTGTAATGTTTTAACATGTGCATTATTCACAGACTATAAAGGAATGCAGATAGCACACTCCTGCAAAAGAAACAATTTTATGTATATTGCAAATGATGTAACCATTGGTTAGCTTGCATGTGTTTAAGTTGATTTTGTAAGAAGCATTTCTCGCAAAGAAGGTTTTAGTATGTTTATATATGATGAATTGTAGGTAGTTTTATCAGACAAGATACATATATAGTACTCATGTATGGAAATGACACTGATGAAACATATCGTCATATCGATAACCATCATAAAACTAAGCAGACACAAGTTTTCACAAAAGTTTGTCTACTGATGGTGGTGAAAATTCAGGATCACCCTTGGGCACACACATGCAATCATGAAAAACATGATAACTCAATAAACATGAATGCATATGGTGTTAGTGGGGATTAAACTCAGTATCATATCTTCCTCACCAAAATCACCAACTCAACCACTGCACTAAATAGTGCAATAGTTAAATCGACAATCCAGGAACTTGTGCCTTTTAAAATGCCTTCCAAGATATTCCAACTTGGAAATTGTCTGTTGTGGTTCAAAAAATAGGATAGGATAATAGGATCTAAGAGTTTCATACTCTGTGCTTTGTAAAGTGTTAGAATGGTTATATAGGATGAGTATGACTGATCTTATAAAAGCAATTGTGCAAGATTTATTCTCTGAGATATTTCATTATTGAATTTGTACTATTTGGATGAACAATTTCAGTTGCCTTAAGAATACATTGTTGGCAGTACAGAAATTTCTTTCATTAAAGTAGGTCAGTTTTAGCTTTGAAGAAGCTTTCAACATGTCACTCCTCAGAAAATGGGAATGTGAAAGGGCTTAAAACCTCTATATTATATATATCTTATTACAACATTTGTTTTCTATTTAAAGAGATAGAACACAATATAGTGGGAACAAATAAGGTATATATGATGGAAGATTTCTAAATCAGTCATTGACATAGTAAAGAGAGTTTTTTTATCTCAGTTGCAGCTTTGATTCATGCTTCAGTTTGCATGATATTACAATGATAACCTATCACTGTTGTCTGAATATAATTTATTCCCTCCTTCTGACAAAGAGGGTGCACATATGCACTGCAGTACTGTCAGTTGAATAACATCATCATTCAGGTATGTAATAGGGTGGAATGGGTAACAAAAAGTATAAATCTATAGGCACAGATAATTTCGTAGAGGGGAGTCCAGGAGACCTTAAGAGCACAAGGAGAATACACTGGTAACTCTGCTTAGGAATTGTAAGCAAGAAAGGGAGAGGCAGTGAAGGGAAGTTTCTTTCTTAAATTTTATGTATGTGTAGAAGCACCAAGTTGTTTGACAACTCTATATGGGCCACAAAAAGCATTAAGACTATTAGGGATGAAGTAATGCTGTGTGTACACTTTCACTATAGGACCAAGGGCAATGGAAGAAGCTGGTTTTATTGAGAGTGACTGAGTGGACATATGTTTATTAATGTCATTAGTTTTACAGGAGGGAGGGGGGAAGAAGGGAAAAGATCAAGACAATCAGGTAAGGAACAGCTATGCAAAAGAACACTTATAGATTTGTTGGTAGTTGAATAAATGTGATCTGGATAATGCAGAAGAAACTGTTTACTGAATTGATTTGTAAGGCAAATCAATTGGTTTGTGTTGAATAGGAGCAGTTCTGGTATTGTTTTTTAGAGTATGGCTGAAACTTTTTGAAAGGCAATAAGTGAGAGGATTGAAAATGGAGATATGGATATGACGGATTGCATGGGGTTCATCAGAGCTGTTAATATCTGCTTTTTCATGGTGCAGTTGGAAATCAACTTATTACAAGTAATGTTGTGGAAGAGATTCATGTTTATGGCACATTGAAGATCCAGTGTTTGATGTTTAACATCAATCTGGTGAAACATGAAAGGATAAGGTTGGACAGCTCCACAAAAAGCAGTAGCCACTTTGATCTTTATAATGGCTTTATCGGCAAGAAAGGTTGAAGTTCTAGTGGAGTAATAGGTGTTGATGCATCAACTACAGCTTGTAATGTAGATGTGTAGACAAATGCCAAGACCCCTAAAAGTGTGTCTCATGTAAAAAAGCTGATGCAATTGAAGATATGCTTATCACACTTTAGGAGGAAAGTAATGCTTACATTTATGTAAACATACTGAAGTACAGCGTCATATTTGGCTGAGGGCAGTGCAGAAAGCGGAATGTAATCACATTCAGCTGACTCAGCAAAGACCATATAAACTCCTTAGGTGTGTGTGCATGGGTGTGTATTTGTACAAATTTATTACATGTGTATGTGTATGTAAATTTAAAATCATGTCACTCTGATATTTTTACCTTCCTTTGACTGTCTTTGCTAATTTGTTATGTTTCTTTTTATTCTATTTATAGCTGTGGAAAACTCATTTCACCAAAGTATAAACATTTTAGAAATCAGAAGATTGATTTTGAGCAGAAGACAAGGCTAAATAATGCTATTTGGAGGGCCTGGCATATACAGTGTATGATTTACTTATTTGATTTCACTTTATTAACTTATATAATTGGGGTAAAAGCAGGGATGAATTTTGATGGTGCCCAAGAGGCAGAGCCTTTCAGTTATGGTTGTTACTGGTTTTGTAAAGAATATTTATGTGAAGAATCAGCTAAATTTTGCATACTGTATTAAGTGCAGCAAGCCTACTAATTGTGTTTTCAACTTTGCTGTGCAGGCCTAAATGCTTGGGACCAACAGAGAAAGATTTAAAGGGTGCAGCCTTTTGATATATATATAACAGTTACATATAGAACAATAGTTTTTCTTGTGACATAGCATTAGGGATAGATACCTGCCCATTCTGATTAGGCCTCCCCCATTACATCATCTTGGGTAAAAAAGTGCATACTCGAAAAGTACCATAAAAATATTTGAGCTCACATTTCTTGATTCGGAAATTTCACTTGAGAAGATTGTAGTTCAGACCAGATTATAAACACACATTATCATATTATAGAAATGTCCTATTTTGATATCAAAGGTGCAATTAAAGTATCAACACCACAGAAGTGAGTAAAATTTTTCTGCAGCCACAGATAAATGATAAGACATGACCTGACACAAACTTGAAATCCATACATGGTAATCTACTTGACCTGACCCCTACAGGAGTTGTTTGAAGAACTATATTTAATGAAACTACTCATTCTTAGGTTGAATATCAAGATGAATTGGGCTTGCACATAATGTACATTTGCTTAGAAGTTTCTGGATACAACCTTGTATGAGAAATGATACTAATCTGTTGAAGCCATAGTGACTACCACAGATATGAAGCATGTACTAAATTCGAAGCCTTCTCCAAGTCTGAAAAATGATATTTTAGGCCACATGACATGCCTAGATCCTATGAATCCTTTTTTTTCTAGTGTTCATTGACCAGCAAATTATAGGGATCTATTAGCTACATAAGCCTATAAAATGCATGTTGTTTTCCTCCATCAGACTTTTTTGTATTAAAGTAATAAGTTTTCGAACAGTCACATCTGCATTAATGACATTACACATGAGTAGTCTTCAACTTTTCAGTATTTTTTGTGGTATAAAGGCCACGAAGAGTTAGCCTGTGAAAGCCATAATGTTTTTAAGTTGATGTCATATTTTTATATGTAAGTTTACCATTGTCATTAAGAGATTTATCTAATGATAGATGATAATATATTGTCATATTTTACACTTTTAAAGTGTTACTGCTGGTTCAAGTAGAATATGAAAGATTGTAGAGCCATTATGCCCTGCTAAACATTTATGTGAGAGTTTATAAGTGCAGATTTAGTAGATTTATTGTCAAGTATTGCATTAAGTTACATGCACACTTTTTGGTAAATGATTTTACTGGAGATCAGCCACAGCAAAATTTTGGGTATGAAAGAGGACAAAGTTCATAAAGAATTTTATTATAGGTTGAAAGAAGAATGTCATACATGCCCTACTCCCTGGTGTGATGAAAAATAAAATTTTAGAAAATGTAGAAAAACACAGCTCTTTGGTAATTAAGTGTGCATACCTATATAGGATTTCCCTTATAGGTACAATTCATCACTAGCCAAAAAAACATTGGTTAATATCTTTCAGGATAAATCTATACAATTGAGCAGTTCCCAAATTGGTGAAAAGCTCACAGAAACGTGTGAAGGTCACAGAAAGAATTGACTACAAGTGCCTTGCATAGACAATGTGAAAGGACCTCATGATGGCTTAATAATAATGGACCATAATAATTGACCATACTATTAAGCATTTTACATACCTATAGAGTACTTTCGCTCTCTCCTTTCATTGAGGAAATGTTACCTTGTTCTTAAAGGTTCCCTATGTGTGCATTTGTGCAGGACAAAACTGTATGTAATTTTATATTGTTATAGGTGCATGTGCCTGTAG
>JAAAKL020011731.1:0-13472 GCA_010016065.2 Carybdea cf. marsupialis auct. non (Linnaeus, 1758) | reverse complement strand
TTTACAAATTGATGAAACTGGCAAATTTTTTCAAATTGCCCTGAGTTGGATTTGAACGTTGAACCTGAGCCATCGCGCCGATAAGGGTACTATAAAACTGTGGGAAAACTACTGAACCATTAGCCTGATCAGTCACTCACGCAAAGTATTACTGCGAATACTTCAGAGGAGAATCGGACCTCACATTGAAGCAATTCTAAGAGAAGAACAGCCTGGATTCCGGAACGGCGGAAGCACAATATAACAGATAGGCAACGTAGGAGTACTATGTGAGAAATACCGTAATCACCAGAAATATAGTTTCCATAACTTCATTGACTTTAAAAAAGCGTTTGATCGAGCATGGCATAATGTACGCTATGGAAAGGTACAAAATTGGGAAACGAATAACTACCTTGATCAGAACTCTTTATGAGTGAGCAAAGAGCGATGTTATGATAAACAATGACTACAGCAGTTGGTTTACATCCAATGTAGGAGTAAGACAGGGCTGCATTCTCTTGCCGATGCTGTTTAATCTCTTCCTGGAGCGAATAATGACAAAGTGCATGGGGGATTATGAAAGCGAAATCAAATGCGGTGGATTACGACTTTGTAATCTGAGTTTCGCAGATGACATAGATATCATTGCCAGTTCTGAAGAAAAGAAGATCAATAGTGCTGGCAACAAATATGGTATGGAAATTAGTGCCTCAAAGAGCAAAATAATGATAAAAGGACAGAAACCAATGAAATTAAATGCACCTATTCAAGTGAATCGCGAAGGTCTGTAACAGGTTAGAAGTTTTAATTATCGTGGCTAAACAATAACGGAAGGAGGAACATCAGCAACAAAGATAAAATTAAGAAGTGGAATTGCAGCAAGTGTATTATCCAGATTGGAAAAAATTTGGAAAGAGAAACCGCAATCAATAAAAATTTTTAAAAAATCTTCTACGTGCAATCGTTACCTCTACAGTACTGTACGGACGTGAAACGTGGATTCTTAACATAAAGTTAGAAAAAAAAATTGATGCGTTTGAAATAAAATGTTTTCGGAGAATTCTCGGAATATCTTGGAGGGATCGGAAGTAAAATGATTTTGTTAGGTGTGAAATTTAACGAGAATACGGCAAATTTGACAGGTTTTTGGACATTGTTAAAACTCGGAAACTTAAATGGTTTGTGCATGTTACAAGGATAAAGGAAGCCTCTTCTAATTCTATTATTTACGAGCAAATAAAAGAAAGCAGGAAGGTGGGAAGCCCTCAAAGAATATGGACCGACGGTATCAAGCAGTGGACTCGTCTTTTAACTAAGATAGCTGCCTGCATTTCCACAATTTAGCGTCGCTGCCCCTTTCAAGAATAATGTACTCAGTCGCTCTTTTTCAAATCCTCACCCATCTCTTATCCAAGGCATCTTTACACTGTTTCGCCTAATCATCCATCTCTACCTTTTCTGTGGCAAACGATATCACAGCATCTGCACACACCTGCCAACGGGTGCTCTCCGTACGCTCCAGTTAATGTATCCATAAGGATGGTAAAAAGGAATGAGCCCATTGGGGAGCCTTGGTGTAACCCAACCTGAATAGGAAGTTTGCCATTGGTACTCACAGAACACCTTGTATCTGTCACACATTTCTCACACATGTCTTTAACAACTCCGATACATTCCACCGATATTCCTTCGGCATACAATGGTGAAACTCTTTTAAGCTGTACGCTGTCGAGATGTGGACATCCGAGCTTTACAGCTAGGATATGTAAATATATTTTATAATGCACAACATCTTATTCCTCTTCATATTTCGGCTTATTTCTTTTCCGGGGTCAGTGGATCATACTTTTCCATTTTGCTCGGTCTTTGACGTCCTTAATCTCCAGGGCAGTAACCACCATATCCTCCTTCACATCATCTAAAAATCTTCTCTCCGGCCTTCCTCCCCTTCTCCTCCCAGGGGGTTCCATTCTTAATACTCTCTTCCCTATATGTTCTTCCTCTCTTCCTTGTACGTGCCCGAACCATCGCATCTCTTAATTTCCCTCCAAAAGCTATAACATGTGCTGAACCCATGATGTTTTCATTTTTGATCCTATCCATTCTGGTCACTCCAAGGGAAAACCTCAGCATCTTTAACTCAGCCACTTCCAATTCTGATTTCAGCTTTTGGTCAGTACTATATAATATGTACATATTATAAGTATCATTGCTAGATACTATTGCTACTACTTCTGGATAACATATGGATTGAACTGGATAATATATATTGATATGCTGGATATGAACTCCATAAAAGGCATTGAAGTGTAATTCATGCTAATAAACAAGGATATGTAAGCTAAGATAACAAGGCTAATGTGCTTGTCATGAATTCAACATGATTTGTGTTGGCCAGTAACTCCTACATGTTTCTTAAATGTTGAAGGATTTGATAGGTAGTATAGGGGTCCTACTGCATACGTAAGCGCAAATTATGCAATTCGTCAAACGCTTTCTCGATGTTTAAGTCATTAGGCATGTGTGTTCGTGGGCGTCTAACCCAATTTTTTGTAGCACCGCGTGGGTACAAAGGGACTTACATTATCTGTCCAGGTGATATCGCAATCCTTTTTCAAGCCATTAAGAATGTTGGAATTCAAGCTGAATATTGGAGTTCTCTACCTAGCCTTAGCAGTCTCACTAATATACGTGTTGCATCGATTTCTAAGTTTATCACAAGTTAATCCCACCTACTATTTACCGCAAGTCTTGTATATCAGGCAGTTACGAATACAATCGGGCTTAAGACGAGATCTGAATTTGGCATTGCATAGTTGATAGCGTATGCTTAAAAAGATGATAAACAATCAAATTATCTTTGTACGTTGTCTCTAAAAGGCTTCAAATTATGCGCGTGAAATGCGTGTAATAAAAACAACAAAGAGATGTTCCTTTAGGATGAAATTATGGTATGATGAACAAAATTGATTCAGAGAAATTTTATAATACACAGACCTGAAAACGTGCATATTGCAAAAGGAAAAACCTCTTAAAGACTACAGGGTTCGTACAAGAGTACTGCGAGTGGTCAATGCAGGAAACGAGGGCTGCACTCATGCCACATAAACGGGCGTGTTAAGGAGCGCACTGAAAAAGGCAAAGCTGTCATTTTTCAATGTTTGGTAGGTTTACGCTCTCTGTCGGCTGTAACACACCCCGTAAAAATCCAGTGGACGTCTGTGGCCGTGGTCATGCAGTAAAAAGAACTCCGAAGTTCTCAACTACACAAATGAAAGCATCTCATTTGCAAACTACATTAACATATACTCTTCCGCCCTCTAGTTGTAGAGAATAATCTTCACAAAAAGAAGCTGCAATAATTTTATTTTCCAACTCCTCTCGACGTAACTGATAGAGGGTAATACTCAGCTATCTAACCTAGTCCTTAGCTAAATATTCTGACGCTTGTAGACTCAGTGGTTGCCATTGATGGTAGATATTTGTCACGTCTTGAGTCGTAGTCTAACCCTTAGCATTTCACGAAAAACTCTCTGTGTTTTAATTCCTCCTGCTCCTCTGCGTTTGAAAAGTTTTCTTCTCGAGAAACAGCCAGTTATAATATGATCTGTTCTTTTTCCCATCGCTCCCAATCACAACATCACATCTCTTTCAAGCGTCCGTTTTTCATGCCTGCATTGCAGTGGCGGTTTTAGTGGGAGGCAGACAGGGCCATGGCCCCAGGCCCCGCACCTGTAGGAGGCACCGCGCTTCAATGCTAAGAACAAATTATGTGTCTAGCTACCCATATCAATGTCATGGAAGTAAGTGAAAACTAGAAACTGTATCCACTGGAAGGAATAAAATGCCTCCGGAACTTCCGCAGTACGATCATGTCTGAACTTCCTTGGAATGCATGACGTCATAGGCCCCGCAAACTTTTTCGGCCTAAGGCCCTACACCCTTCAAAACCGCCACTGCTGCATTGGTTGGACTTACGACTGACTTTCAAGTTATCCTATCTGTTGCTAGTTCCTTGCCCATACTCCTACCAGTTAGACCATAGTCCAACCATTTCAAACAGTGTCAACCTCAGTGGTACTCCAGCCAACACTCAACCAATATTAATCGTCTTTTATCCACTACAGTTGCAGCACTGTAAAATATCTATCTCGTTGCGCCATACTAGGCTTCCGCTATTGTACTGATTGATGTGATGCAACAAGGGCATTTCACAACAGACAGCACAAAGTTATGCCTTCAATAGTATTACTACATTGAAAGGCTTCATTTCCATAAAATGTGCCTTTAAGGCAACTTTTACAACACCTACACTTGTTTTTGTCGTCAAAATTCCACCGCACAAGATCTGCGGGTATTGGCATTGAGTCAGAGATGGCCTTTCCGGCCTTTCCGGCCTCCTGTAGTTGTCTATATAAGCTAGCCACAAGAGCTTTATGGCCGGGAATTTAAATCCATTGACAAGACTGGGGCAGGAACAAGCCAACGGTAAAGAAACGTGTTAACCTGCCGTTTGGGGAATTTTCTATTTCGTTCCTTTCTGAGATATCATGTTAACCAGGATTGAAGGGTGACCCTGGAATACCTTGTTTTGAGATAGCTAAAGCATTTGAAATCAAGAATCCTTTACTACTTAAGTGGTATAGGGTAGTAATGAAAGTATTTCGATATTTGGGGATTTGCGGTTGTGTCGTTACATAACGGGCTGCATGAGCACCCTTCCCTCAGAGCAGCATTGTAATGCAAAGCTTTCGAGATCTATTTATATGAGTATATACAGATGTCTGTATCGAATTTCAATGTGAGTCTGTTTGCGTGACTAGACTTTGAGAATTACCTCGAGGCGTCTCCTTGCACCGTGATTATGTGTGAAGTTCTGAACATTGCTAAGCTAGTCCAAAAATAACCACAGATTAACCATAACTCCTTTGAGAATAGATCTAAATAGTCCATTACTAGCTTGTATGAGTCTATGATCACTTTCATGGAGTGAGCCTTGATCGTTAGACGCCATGGAAGGTGTTTTGTATGGAACGATAGTCAGCCTTCCTGCTTGAGTATGAATACAATCCTTGTAGCAGGCGTTCTTGATAATATCAGCAAAACGGCTTTTCTGATACAATACGTTATCAATGTCTCCTTGGAAATGCCGGTGCTCAAGCTGCAAGAAATGCTTTTAAATACATGATTTTGTCTATTTCGTCCATGAGACTCAATTCGAGCTACTATTTTATGCGTTAAGGAAAGGTTTCGTGATAACATGAATTTCTCCCTGCAGTTAACTAAGGGCAATTCTAGAAGTACCATTTGCTGAAGATGGTCTGACATAGAAAGGATAAAAATTGCTCAGCATTTGCCTATGTATCCAATCGTGTCACTCTCAGATTATTGGAGAAAAATCATTCTGAAGAAAATAATTCTCAGTGTGCATACGCCTGATGGATAAAACATACACTATTAACACGGATACAGGAATTTACGCTGTAAATTGAAGTATGGAAAATTTTGATTCTTATAAAGTCGAGATTTTGCACATTCAATAGCGTCTGTGCTATCAAATAACTTGAAATGCGCTCTAAAGTTAGCAACTAAACATTGGTTTAATAAAATTTTGAGAAGATATGCAGTTTGCGAAAAAGCAGGACATGTGCTTTCAGCAGCCATCCTATCTTTTGATATATATTCGAATGTTTTAGGTGCACAAAGGTCACTATGAAACGAGAAAATACACATAAGAACGGGCTTGTATTCAAACAAACAGAAGGCCCCTTCTTGGATATCTACGATCTAGCAATGTATGGCCAAGTATACAGAGAGCACCAGTTCAAAACGAAGATAACGGTTTTCAAACTATTCCTATCACTCGTTGTTATATTTATTGGTAAAGACGAAGTCGTGATGTGCTTGCAGTTATTATCAATATTAATAATGAGCTCTTGTTTAACATTTTATTTTCAAACGGCATGAGTACGCTAATTACAGTTATTAGTCAATTATTGCTTTAAGTCCCGTTTGAGCTATTATAAATGCCACATTCCAAAATATAGTTGGGCCTTAAAGTCGTATTACTGTTTTTGTCACCTTAAAATTTGAAAACTAGAATAATAGGGAAATAGTTAGACTATAGCTACTTACAAGAGCAAAAGTGTTCAATAGAATCAAACTTTAAGTTTGAATTAATGAAAGTTGCATTCGTGAATTAAAACCCTGGAATATGAAGATGATTAACAAGGTCTACTTGCTTTAACAACAAACGAAGCCTTGAGCGTTTCACATCAATTTAAATTTCTTAGAACTAGTTACTGATAAACCGATTGCGTAGTCTTGTTACTACTAAACAATACATTTTAAGTTGCATGTGAACGCCTCAAAAATGATGCTACTGTCGCTACCCCTAAACTATTTGAAATAAACAGTCTACATCAGTAAACCTTGTATATTTGAGTAGGCGAATAGAAATGTAGGGCGTCCAGCTACTAGTATTACAGACGTTGAAGTTTCACTGCTAGAAATGAGAATCAAACGTAAAATGTTTAAATGTGGCTTCAATTTACTTGCCAAAGTCGTTTACTATTTTAAGGACTTACTGAATTTAGTGACCAGAATATTTCTACATCAAACAGATGCTAGCTGCGGCCCCACGCATCCTTACCCAGTTTTCTGTCGACCAATGTTTATAATTTGGATCAAAGGAACCCTACCTTACGCCATTTTGCAGCAAACAGTTGACCCTCGAACACTCTAAACTTGCTTAAAAGTTATTTTTCGTACTGAAGAAGAAACCTGCTGACAAGAGTCTTGATTCATTTTATTGACCTCCCTTGCACTGAATAACTTTCATTCAAAAGTAAAAGACTTAGTTAAGATACATGGTAAGACGCTGCTAATGAACTACCATGATTATAATAGACCGGCGAAGAATCCTTCTAAATTGAATTTTGGCTTTGAATGTTCCAAAAAAGAGGTGTTAAACGTCTTGACTCATATATTGACGTTATAATCTTAAATTTTTGGCGGTGGTACAGAACAATAAAACTGCACGAAATAGCGAAAACATTGTAGTACTGCAAAGTTTTTTTCGGCTGACATTCCCCAGACCACAAAATCGTCAGAATTGAAATTGAGAAGATATCAACGAAACTTATGTCCAAATGTGTTTTAAAAGTAGCCAATCAGAACTCTGACTTCCAGAGTGCTGTCGTTTTAGCCAATCTGTGTCTGTGTAATGGAATGATTAACCGAAAGTCCCAATAAAAAGACAAATTCCTTTTGCCTATTATACAACGGTTTTCTTACTTTGATGTGGACAGTTTCGAGAACGGCTACATGAAAAGCAGATCTAGCTTTACCTATTATACGGAAGCGGTCATCCGTGGAAGGCACACGGTCTTCATGGTTAGTTGAGACCTTATCTTACTGGCACAAACTACGCGTGGGATCACAGCGCCGAAACACGTCTCTAAGGCCTCTTTGATCCGATTTTCGAGTCGAAGCGATACGTTACCAAGCCAGGGTAGTTTTACGTCTACGGGGCATTTTTACGCCCCCCTCGCCCCTCCTCAGCTTCGTGACCGCTTATATCACATTTGTCTCCCTCAGCTTCAGCAAAGTTAACTTGAAACGCTGGTTAAAATAGCTATTTCTAGCAAAAATGATCAACTGTCATCTCTAGACATTGCCGTCAAATGGGTTTGTAACTAAACTTTATCATATACTTCCTTTTGCAAATATCAGATAGATCATGGTTAGTTTTCATCTTGACCTTGTTAGCCCTGATGTTAACTCCAGCATAGCGTTTCCAAAAGATATCAGAAATCCAACAGTGTAGTATCTTTATCTTAATCTCTGTTTACGCAAACACGTTTCATTAATACGTTTCCAACACCTGTAGTAATTTAGCTGAAACGATAAACCAGTTTTCATGCCAGGTAAGCCGAAGATGTAGCTGGATGTACTGTTTACTAAATTTTAAAGCAAAGAGCCTTTGAAAAATATACTTTATGTTTAAATCAGCTGCGATCTTCACGGATGGTTAGCTCACGCATTTGTCTTCCTGCAACATACCAAGAACCCAGCGGGTATTGTGAATTATCTTATCACTAGCAAATGTCGTTTAACACTTTACGTAAAACATCCTTATGCTAAGCGAAAGCATTATATATCATTTTAAGAGATAGAGTTGTTTGTACGCGGCCGGTTTGTTTACTAGAATGCTAAACGATTGATGTTTCATAAGCCTTACAATAAAGCATTTCTCAATTGAGATGACGTCCCCATCATCTTCTCAGAAGAAAATAAATCGATGTCAAGGCAAGGAAAATGACTAGGTGGCACTGTAAAACAGCAGCATTTAGCCGGTAAAAGACACAATCTCCCTATCATATCAACATCCTACCATCAAAGGCTTAAGTACCTATTCGAAATCCAACGCTTCCAAAAATTTAAAGTTATTTCAAACTGTACCGCGCTCTAGATAATCGCGCGTTGTAGCCTCGTATAACTGTTTTAATAAAAAAGAAGCAAAAATACTTAAGCTCGGCTGTGCTTCATACCCCTGGGCACATAGATAATTTCCAACTTTCAATATTTTTGTAATCGTATGATTTCTAAGTTTAACTTCGACTGGCATTGACTTGAGGAACGAAGAAATGAAAAATGATGGTATTTGAATCTTTTAACGTCTTCCTCGTTAAAAGAGTTTAGAGCAAGGCAATAGCGCAGAATAGTCCAGACTGGCAGCATGGCCTGCAACACGGTGTTTTCGTTTTAACCCTTTTGAAGACTCTACAATACAAACGGCAAGGGCCTGTTTATATTCTCTCTTCCTCCTCTTGAAAATCTGACCAACTATAAATCTGTTAAACCATTGATTGGAATATTCAACTTCTGACAAAGACAAGACATTACGTGTGTAAACTTCAAGGTGAAATGCTAACGCATGCAAATGCATAAATGTTTTGAAAGAACCTATCTGTGCTATCTTATGAACCTATCTAAGCCTTTCAGTATAAAATTCAATTTGACAAAAGCCAATAATCTTGGAGGTCACAAAGAAAAGGTAGATTTAATTTTGCTAAAAGAATTACTTCTTGTAGGACGGTTCCTAACAAAAGATAGTCGTATACCGAGTAAGCGTGAGGCAACTATATACTTTATTGACAGCTGGTTTAAACTTTAGATTTTGCGATCAGTATCTTATCGCTGCATGTTGAAACTGTTAAGTCTTGCAAATACTCTCCAAGAGATGCGAAAGACGTGGAAGTTCTAGCAGTGGAGCTTGAAAACATGAACTATTAAAGCTTAAATACATGAACTATTAAAGTGACAAGTGTGCTTGAGATGAAGACAGCATGTCCGCGTAACGTCGACAAAACGCTTTTACGGTACATTGCAAAGGCCTTGACTACCCATACGAACCTTTTAATGAGGCACAACAAAGCAATGGTAGTGTATTACAGGAAATACGCGATCTTGTCTGGCCGTGGCTCATCCATTGACTATCTCTAACAAAGAATGAAAAATCCTTAACATCGCCTCATATTTACCTTAAAAGAAAAGGTAAAGAGGCAGATGAACGGGTACAAATTTTTTTATAATTACCTAGTTATCCAGTGTAAAACCACAGCTTGCATGTTGTCCGTAAATACTATGTTTCCCTTACATATTCAAAAAAGAAAAAGTTGCCCTGTTACAGTGAAAATAACAAGTTGCCAGACATGAAACAAACATGGGGGATGACAAAAAACTCAACATTAACCAAAATACGAAATTATAGACAACCTGTAACGTGGTCATTGGCTTTTTACCAGAATGGTATTGACAGTTTATTTATCATCTGACAATGTTCCCAAATTTGAATTCAGAGCCATTTCACCGGAATGAAATTACCTGCAGTGGTAAATTTCAAATATAAAGATGAGATAAATTTACATACCACCTCACACTCATCAGTGTCACGATTGGTGGGCAATCCTTGGAGGCAGTCTGCTACGTACTTTACATAATTGGGCAATAAAATGAAAGGCGGAATTAACACAGCTTCGCTTTTAATAACTCATACTCACGAACAGATTGCCGCCCCTGCCCCCCTTAAAATCTGAGCACATGCTTTACAGTGGGTGTACTTGCAGAGTCGAACGGTAATGAGACCTGGCCTGTACACTAGGATGACATTTACACCCTATGCAGAAATCATACCACGAAATCTTAAAGTACACTTTCATGAAAGCAGCAGACACAATCCCATCTTTCCTGCGAAAGTCAATGTAACGCACACCCATAGAGAAAGCAATTCGTTCAAGCAAAGATGGCATGACCTCGTGTAACTTACGCTAGAGAGTAACCAAATACCATAAAATGTTTCATGAAGATCAATGATCTCTTGTCTTAATCAAAAAATGTAAAGGATTTCCAAAGATGCCTTGTCTTGGTCCTTTTCTATGAAATTTCAGCAACGTTTTGGTTCACAAAAAGTTAAACAAAGGTTAGAATAAACTGAAAAACCAATTTATGAATACAACTTTATATGAAATGTACGAAATGTATGAAATGTACGAAATGTACGAAATGTACGGAAAGTGATGATGTTATATACTCCATTGATAACTTTTTAAAAAAGTCAGTTCTTAAAACTAACACGTCTTACATCTCCATTGTCTAGCCGCCGGTGGCACAAACTCAGCTATGACAGAAAGTGATTCCTATTCCTTGTGTTCAGAAGCAAGTGGGGGTGGGTGGATGTGTCCCATATTTGACCCCAATGTCCAAAGTCAGATAGAGAAGGAATGATAAATTTCCGGTAGCTCATAAGTTGCTATTAGTAGCTACGTCCAAGACGTACCCACTCCTTACAATGGCTTACTCGGAAGGTTTAATTTGCTTTTTTGAGGTAGTGATGTTTCCCAAATCCCTGTCAGACACTAGTTGTTACTACCCATACTTGTTGATTGTACCGCTAAATTACATGTTAAATAAAGTGTATCGATTGCTAAGATATTTCGAGTGCAATAATGGCACAACTCTGGTATTACTTTACGCTAAGGTGCCAAGGCAAATACATTGCAATGAACAAGGTTCATACCGGAGCCCTAGTAGTCCCTCACTCAGTATCCACGCTACTAGGTTGGGTTGATATTTATACATGATATAAACCAAACATCGGGCCACAGGGACCAGTATAGATAGACTGGTCTTTTATCTGGAGGCGAAAGTCTTGCGCAAAATCGTCTAGTCGTGTAATTTTGGGTCAATTATATGGCAAAATGTTTATGTCTTTCAACTCCGACTATCGTGACGAAGGTTTTAATAAAATCGTTCTTGGCGTTTGTTGCAGTTGAAAAATTTCTTAATCTGGAACACCGACAGCGAGAACGGGAGCACTCAGACAATTTCCTAGTGACCGCTAACTTGAGCAGGAGCATTACTGTCAACCCTATTTGTATTGAGGGGGTTGGATGACATCCATTTAGGTCATTGCTAAGAAGCACGTTGAGTACAAATTTTGAGAATGCATGATGAATTTAAGGATTTAATCTTCACATACTCTTTGGAAACTTGTTTTGCCTTTTGTTGCATCATTCCGCTTGCTTCATATTACCTATATGAATTTTACAAATAAATCAATCGCAAAAGTTGCATAATTTTTGCAAAAATTCAGCATAGACTATAAGCAATGATTCAGGTGATTAGTTACATTTGGCATCCACTAGAATCATCTGTAATGGTTAGATACTCAAGAAAATGGTATGAGGTCTTTGTGGTGACGGGATGTATGAATTATACTGCGACTTTGTTCTTAAAAGCTACAAAAATGTAATGAATAAGGTAAATTATAAAATGTATAAGGAAGTATGAACATGATGACATCAACATTGAAATACATTTTGGTAGTTAATCACTAAGAACAACTTTTAGAAACAGAGTAATTAAAAATGGTTTTATGACGTCTCTAAAAGAGATGGTTCTTAATTTATGCTTGTTTTCAATTTTTATCTAAACAGTGCTGACAAAAGGTAAAAAATAATGACGCTAGCTGAGCTTAGAAGTAGCACGTAATAACGTTTCTTTTTCTACCAGATAATGTGTTGAATCATATTCGAAAAAACTTTCATCCATATCGGACACCATTTACGCCGATTTTCGGAAGTGGCCATTAACTCCCCCTCCAATACAGTACTGCAACAAAAAGCTCAATACGAATACCGTTAATTCTATCAATACCAGCTGCATCACTCCAAAACGACAAGCAGTATACAAACACTATACATCACGATGAACAATCCATTTCTTAAACTGCTATTTCATTTACTAATTCAAATCTACATCTGCGAAACCTAAACGTCGGTGCATAACTTATATGTAAGTCTTACAGACTAAAAGGCACTAGACACTGATTCTAATTGTCACTTCATCATGATCAGGTGCATTTAGCAGATCACGACCTTGCAATCTTTTTGAAATCACCACGAAAGTTTCCGATCATATGGCTGTAACAACATGAAGAGCTTAAGTAATGTGGCAATTATTGGTAATTTACGTCTACATGCTTCCAAAAATGAGTCAGAAGACTGTCTTTCAAAATCTCTTCAACGTCTTCAGACGTTTCTTTGTCATTCGTATTTCCAAACTCTATATTCAATAAACAACTTGAAAGTACTAAAATGCCTTTATTTCTTCTAGTACAATTTTGAGAATGTGCTCTCCCAATACAACTTTCAAATCACAAATTTTAGACAAAACTTACTGTCTCTTCACTACGTGAAAAAATATTAAAATCGTTGAAAACAAAAAAAAAGTTTTTCACCTCTACTGGCTCCTCAGAACCGTTATCACTCCACTATCTTTATTCTAATTACGTTACAAAAGAGACATTCAAAACAGTAGTCATAGGGCATGAGTGGCCTGAAGAAGAGAAAAAAAACTTCGAAAGCTTATCAGCTTTTAACCAGTTGTTAGTTTTTTGCTGTCTTACATATTTTTACTATGGTTTCAGTTCTACTGTTTTAAAGGATAATAGATATATATATGAAAATATACGTATTTAATATAAAAACGTCATCGGATAGGACGTGAAACCTAAAGTAACTTCGGTATTTCACTTCTCCTCTGCAACTGCAACTGCAACTGCAACTGCTTGTTAGTACCAAGAAGTATTGATAGCGTTGTTGGAGTGTGTAATACTGCAAGGTTGAGCTTAAGTATATATGTGAGTATGTATATGTATGTAAATAGATGCTTGGATATTTAAACAAATTTCATACTCAAATCAAGAAATTCTACATGTTTGTTGACTTTTTGACCAACGTTAATGTTTCGTATGAACAAAAAAATTTAATTCGGAAGAACTACGAGTCTATAGATATTACTAGACATATTTAAAGTGCAAACCACTAGTATACAATAATGCTATAAACGTAGGAATGTATAGCATTCATGATGCCAA
Source organism: Carybdea cf. marsupialis auct. non (Linnaeus, 1758) (assembly GCA_010016065.2). Lineage (NCBI taxonomy): Eukaryota > Metazoa > Cnidaria > Cubozoa > Carybdeida > Carybdeidae > Carybdea > Carybdea cf. marsupialis auct. non (Linnaeus, 1758). The sequence continues at coordinate 49 of JAAAKL020011731.1, read as the reverse complement.
TAACTATACAAGATGCTGTCAACTAAGGTAGTAAAATCAGTGTATGTAT
>JAAAKL020011730.1:0-13474 GCA_010016065.2 Carybdea cf. marsupialis auct. non (Linnaeus, 1758) | reverse complement strand
CTCTCTTAACTACAATGTTACTAATCAACAAGGTCAAAGGGGGAATACCCTAGGTTCACGTCATAACCATGCCACAATGGGAATATCATCACAGTTGCAAACTTAATTAGCATGTCTTCCTGTGTTACTAGTGTTACTATCTCGCTCAATAAATGAGCAATGCTAGAAAGTGCTCTGCTATTTTATGCTACTTTGGAAACAAGCCATCCATCCTACCGTTCAGCAGTGTAATTTCAGCAGCGCATACAATCAGAGCAATAAATATAAATGGGTAAAACATTTTTCTTTGAAGGCGTTTTAGTCATGAAAGTAACACATGGATTTGCTGGATTCAAATGATTTACACGCTTCAAGGGAAAGCCCGGGATATCGACAAGCATATCTAAAACGGTCAAGATATACCCGGGAAAGTGAAATCCGTTGTCATTATTGCTGTCACGTTTCTTTGTAACATATTAAAAAGGAACTTATGTTAGCAACGGCTGTGCATGTCCTCTCCATGCAGAGCCCCATTTTCTCGTATTCAAGAAGGAGAACCTTGATTTTGGGTCATGTCATGTTAGTGTTACCTAGTAGCCATCATCTAGAGAAGCACTTGTTGACTTAACAAGTAGGATTCATGAACTCAGAGTCAGAGATACGAAGGGTTGCTAATCTGTCCATATTTATTCACGTTATTTCTCTTCCATTTCAGAAAGTTTTTTCACGTTATAAACGAGAATTTGTAGAATATATTTTTCGTAAAAACTGATTTTAATGAATAAAAATCCATTCTTTTCAAACCTAAGAAAGCAGTAATTAACAGCAGTTTCTCCATTAAAAGTCCCTGGTTAGCAATGGTACCAAGACTGAAACTATCGGAAGTATACAGTAAAACGACCAAACATGCTTACTAAATACAAAGGGCACTTGGGCTGTACAAAAGATGCCCCTTAATTTAAAATACCAGGCAATGGCCTTCATTTGATTTGACAGGCTACATAACCAATTATAAATAAATAGCACCTAGAAACAACATAGGGAGTCAATATGGTTGACATTTTGTACGTGCAATGTTCATCGACTAATTATAGTCATCATTTAAGACTGTAATGATCCTGAGATTTGAGACTGCTTAGCTAGAGACTTCATAGAATGCTATTTCGAGTTCATTTGAGTATTTGCTGCGCTCCTTTTATCAAAGGGCAAAATTAATTAAGTTACTGCCGACATTTATTTCAGGAAATTGATGCTTCCTACTAATTATGAAATGCTAGACACAGAGGCTCCCAGTTAAGTGGTTTCTGTATATGCGACCGTCTCCTCATTTGCATTGGTAAGCAACTAGTGGGTTTTTCGTATAAATGACGATTGACTAGGCACACCAAAAACCAACGCTATGTAGTAACAATAGATTGAGGGTGTGATATCGCTCTTTTCTTTATCTAGTACAATAGTACCTAGTCTCCAGAAGAAAGTGTAGTTTTAAGGAAACTGCAGCAAAGTCGAACAGGATACGACATCTTTGCAATTTCACATCCATTTCCTCAATGGTCACCATGCCTATTTGTACATGACAGGAAGCTGGGCAGCAAGTTTTAGTTAGCGTAGCAACGATGGAATAGAGAAGTGCACACGTCTTTCGAACCAAATCTTCATGCAAATGCCTCTTTCTGACGTACTTTCTCCTAACACCTGTCTAATTGAGCTACTTACATTCATGTGAATACGTCACCTAGTCTTGTGTTGGGGACGTGGCTAGGATTAACATAGAAAAGAAGCGACACTATAGTGTCACTGGAGAAAAGACGACAATATTTTTGTAAGCAGCTGACAGTTATCTTCGACTTGTCAGTAATATTTTAACTTCTATTTTATCTGCAATTCTACCACTTTAAAGATTTTCACTTCTGTGGCACTCGCGTTATCTACTGTTTCCGCTGCTTCCACTATTTTTAATTTCAACAGTGTAATCACGCAAAGTAACGATATGCCGAATTTCTCAAAATTAAACTATCAAATAACCAAGTACTTGCAATTATCAGTTGTATTTATAACAAATTTGTGCGTACATGAGTTAAGATACGTCTATTTTCTGTCTCAAATCTGATTTATCCGTTAATGGGACATAGAAGGCCAAGATGCACAAGACCAGGCAAATGCTGTAGGACGTAGGAAGCTACAATCCCCTACTTTCATTCTGCTATGGAAGTCTCTTGGTAGACAAGGCTCTTACAGACAATGACATACCACTGGCTCATTCAAGATAGGAAGCACCCCTTTGTTGCTACTACTACCTTCCTACTGGTGAAATAAGCTGCATATGGGGTCCTTAATTGCTATAGCTGCTTTCATTTTTATTTATCAACATGGAGTCTCTATTGCCCACTCTTTTAAACCATTATTAGGAAACAAGATTTGGAAAAGCCTGTTTTCAAAAGAATCTGTTGTTCTGCTCTAGTTTATTAGTTTAAGAGATTTGGAAAAGCGCTACTTCCAAGGGGCACGTGGGCGTTGCACTTGTAAAGTTGAAAATCAAGGCGATATGTACAAAACGAGTCCCCATGAGAACCAAATTTAGTTGAGTGCCCTGTAACCAAATATGGAGTTTGGTGGGGGTGGTGAAGGAGAAACGTTGCATCACAGGAGTAAAAAGGCGGAAAACATGAACTGATTGCTGGCTTTTCATCATAGTCACTGCTGTCCACGTGACTGTACACGCAGATTAGTCTTCTATCTTAAAGTCCACAAGACAAAAAAATTATCAACATTTCGATCAGATTTACGCCAAAATGTAGCTGAACTTTAAAGAATAGCTATGCAGCCATCAGGGATTTGTCAGCTAACGTCAGCCTCAAACCACTTGAACAGCAAGCAATTGTTGCTAACTATCATGATTTGCCTCAAGTAATCACTTACGAAAATAGGTACGATTGCAGGCTACACCCGACAAGGTTCAAATCTGGCAAAGGAGACATGCCTTCTTTACTGGTATCAAGACGTAGCGATCTCAGATAAAATGATCACCCGAAATAATAGAATCAAAAGATTCACAAGGCCTTGAAAATACAGACTGTGTCTTCGTAAGTGTGACAGTCGTAACATTGAATACAGATTTTTATTACAGTTTCAACGTTTAAGAAAGAAGCTTTTATTTGTCTTTGTATTTGTAGCCAAAGAGAACGAGCATGAAAACCTATCTGTAAACAGTGAAAATGAAATGTGTGTAGGAATTGTGTTACAGACGTTTGTCTTAGTAAGAATCTTGATAGAAAAGAAATCAACGAGTATGGAAGAAACAGTAAGACCAATGGAAGACTAAAGGAAAGAACAAAAACAGTGAAGTAGTAAAGGAAAGAGGGAAGGAAAGATTAGTGAGTATTAAAATCGAAGATGTTACAAAGAGCGTTCAGGCATCCACCTCTTAAACGTGATCTTCCAATTAAGCATGAGGAGGGGTTCCCTTTAGAGCTAAAAGCGCGCCTATTTCTACCGCGCGACCCTATCATGGCCTTACCTCTATGCGTCGTTTATCCTTTGCAAAACAGCTTAAGTTGCTTTTTATATAATAAGTACACGTCTTTCCTGTAAAACCAATTATGGCAATTCAGAAAAAAAAAGAAAAAGAAAGAGTGCTTTACGTAACAGGGATGAATGTGTGTTAAGCTAGTGGGAACACACGGGATAACTCATCATAAGTGGAATAGATTCAAAAAAGCAAACGAAAAGTTCCGACAATCTAAAGGTAACAAGCTGTATTTGTTAAGATTTGAAGACTTTCTTTAGTTGTCAAGCAGTTTACCACATATCTTTCTTTACAGTCTATCTTATATTAAATAATTACATATATTAACAGTCATTATTATCATAAAGATATCTAATACAATATTGTATGATGCCAGGCAGCAGTAGATGTTTGAGAACCTATTGCTCCTATACAAGTTTCAAGTCTTCCGCTGTCTTAAGTGAGCTTTGCAAAAGACAGCCACTTGTTATAGCCATACCTTACACTGATTAATAGTCAGGATAATCATCGGAATATAGCTTTTGTTAGGTTCCACATCACCATAACAGTCTCAAAGACGTCGCTTAAATAAGCACATTTTTCAATCCATTTATCCTTTCGTTGCGGTGTTTGCTATGTTTCATGTTTATTGAACATAGCGTGTTTTGACATTGACATTCCTTCACTAGGAGCTCTTCTTTGACTACAGAGTTCACTTTCCTTCCGGGGCAATCTAATATAACTCCAACAACCTCATACGAAGAAGGAATACATGAATTACAGACTTGAAAATTCTTAAAGACTGCAGATGGAATGAAATAGGAACTACATTGTCCTCCGCAGAAATGATTCTCTATCTGAACAGGCTTACATCCTTTCACATAAACGGTTTGATTGAAGCGATGCTTTTCACAGAGGCCAGGTTTGACATCTACTCTCGGCATGATGAATGTCGACATCCCGAAAACGCTCGAGGACGGTTTTCGCTCCTCCTTGTTTGATGAAAGTAAGGACAAGCCCTTGATTGGAAATACAGGAAGCGTTAATCGCTGCGGAATGATGATGAAAATTAAGACAAATGACAGGATGAGCTTGCTACCAGCCATTATGAGTGGACAAAAGGAGGTCTGTTTCCTAAAATCACAAACGAAATCCATGTATTAGTTAAAGTAACAAATTACTTACACAAAACAACAGAGCTTGAATGAATATTATATCTACCACAAGGAACGTCTTCATTACCAGAATTGGCTTGTTGTGCGTTGCGACATTCTCGTAATTGATACGTATTTCAGCTGAATTCAACTCAATTAATACCTCTGCTTCAACAGCCAATATTATGCCGTGGTCTACACATATTTGAAATGATAAACATCTAAATTGGGACCTATCTTTAAACTATAAATCTCTATGTTCTTATACATCAAATATACTTACGCCTTCTCTCTCTATCAGTAATGATGGTTAACTGGACGACTCTGATTTTATTCGTGCATGTAGTTTGCAGCTCAGTGACACCGGAGTTGTTGCGGATAGGAACATGGTGAAGATCGCAGCGTGTTTTAAATGTACTGAGGGATTCAATTTCCCGCTACCAGGGGGTTATCTGGTTAACCCACTTGATTGCATACATTTGTATTAGGTCCTATAGATTGGACGTCTTGCTTAAAATAAGAGAGATTATTTTTGATAGCTGGTGCATGGTGGAATACTTAGTAATAATAAGCATTCTAGTTATTGTAGTAGGAATTGATAAGTAATCAGATCCCAAGTCCGTTTTACTGGCAAACGTAACCTTCCTGCACCTTTCAGTCATGTGCTATTTCTACTTGAAAGAAACGATGATCAGACACGAGCCCAGCATGTAGCGAGGGATGGAAACATCGAGGTCAATGCATTATTGTAAAGAGCAACCAGGATTCTTTACAGCAAAGGAATTGACGAACAAAGTTTTTCTCTGAGTTGTAGGTCTGGCCAGTAAAAGACTCTTTTTGACCCTGTTTTTGCTCAGAGATAACAAATTGAATAAAAAAGATTAGGATAAGTTGACATGCAGTCCAAGATTATTGGCACGGCATGAGATCCAAGGGAAGCACCATCAATTAGAGCCAATGAAATGCAGTGCTATTTTTTACTATTAATCATAATTTTGGATTTAAAGTAAATGTGGAGAGGATGGAAGTTGATAATTTTTAATAAAGAAGTTCTAAATTTCATAATTAATCATGTAGTAATTCGATTTTTAGATTATTACAAAGTTCAATCCTAATTATATGACATCATATCCAATGAGAATGATCCCTAAAAAACTAGGAAACAAACAAGTAAGAAATCTAATTCGAAGAAACAAGGAATGTTTGTTCTGAAAACTAGATAAATCTTGATCATCAACTGACTGTCGAAGTCAGAAATCTATCTTTTAGTTTTTGGAAACCCTTGGGCATGACTAAGTTCGATTCATCGCATATTCTCAATGATTTTGTCAGTCTGTCAAAATAAGCATGGAGTAGATATACACTACTTTTATGCCAGTTTGATAGTGACCCGGTTTTACATAAACTTATGTAGCCTATAATAGCATAGCATAGAGCAGTAAAGGATACCTTCTATTAGACACTTCTTGTAAAGATGTGACCCACGTGACTCTTGTTGAATACACTATCATCCATCACGTTGCGGTGAGTTACGAACAGCACAATAAAACACAACCTCCTCTACCATAAGAGATGGATAAAGGATTTTGTTACTAAATCGAGAAGATTAATTAACAATTAATTCCCACTGGCAGCCCTAGTAACTTTCTTTGTAACTCCTACATCTTGTGTTAACGCCCTTTCAGGACGATTTGAATGTACCTTGCATTAGAATGACAACTGAGTGAAAAACAAACTATCGATCCCATCTGAGGTCAAGCTCATTACGATTTCTAGCCTTAAGAGTATCTCAAAAAAACAAAGTTGTTTTGCTAGTAAGGAATGGGGTTTTGTATCCCAGAAAATGACTCTCACCCTTCAAAGTTGGCAGTTCTACCGACGATAGCGGTAATGTCCAGTTAGTATGAGTAGTGCTAAAGTTATGCAATAAACTTAGGTAGGTTTCGTAACTTACAATGCGGTCTTTACACCTTGCAGAATAAAAGTTGTCACTTACACTCATCATATGATAAGCAAATGGGCGTGTATACAACATACCTAGATATATGTAATTATGTGTATATGTGGGCATTTATTTATTTTATGCAGAATAATATTCCCGACATAAATGTAATTTTAATTATTTTTACGAAATTAACTCAACATGGTCACCATTTAGTTGATTCTTGTATAAGGAAACCTTGCTGATGGTTCAAATTCTCTCTTGCACTGTATTATGTCATTTGTTTATTTATTCGTCGATTCAAAAAATAAAATGTCGTAAATATTAGCAGTAAATTCACTCATTTTCATATCACTTTCATCACATAACATCCACTATAAAATTTGGAGGTCTTCAAGGACAGAAATTGAAATCATTTTCTTAACAAAACACTGTTTCAGTCTATCTTAATGAGATTCAAACCAAGTAAAAGCATTATTTGCACTTAGAATAATAAGTTATTGCTATGACTGATGAGTTTTGCAAAGTCACCTCCAATAACGAAGAGAACCTTCATGTAGTATCGGATTGTTGCTCTGTTGAGTAATGTACGCTTTCACAAATGAGTTTGTACACTGTTAAATAGGGTGACAATAGTGAAAGCTGTCGTTACACTAAGTTAAAACCGACACAAAATTGTAACCTGGGTCAACCAATGCTGCCTGGAACCCTCACAACTTATTATCTGGTGAACCTTAACTCTGATGTGTAGAATTATCTACCCGTTATTCATCCAAATAGTTTAACCAATATCCGAGACTCATGCATTGGGCTATTATTTCCTCAAACTGTTTAAACACCAGAGCATAAGGAAGGTTGCGTGCTTGTCAACAACGACTATAAGCTTCAGTTGTGTCACAATAACTCAGTTGACGACCTCATTGATCTGTGACCGAAAAACAACAATTCACTCACGTATGTTGAGAATAGTATATATGAAGGATGTCAGCATCGATCTTTAGAAATACAAGAAGTGAAGTGGACAAATAATCACATGGATCGGTAGATTGATTGGGTTGACTAAAGGACAGAATTGATAAACGATCTCAATTTTAGCAATTTTGCAATTTTCACAATTGTTAAGCCTGCCAATTACATAGTAGTGTTGTATATTTAACTTAAAATTTAACTTAAAATATGACCGTAGATATATTCATTTATATATACTTTACAAAGAAAGACTAAAAGATATATTTATAGAAAGTATTAAAATTATTTCATAACTAAATTAAAAACTATTTGTTAGTTAGAAAATATTTGTTGTGCTGTTAGAAGCAAGTCTTTACTAGACAGTAAGCGAGCTTCTTTTCATAAATCGCATTGAATGAGTAACGTCAAGTATGTCTTCCATTTATCAGTCCTGATGAATTAACCGACTTGAATACTATGTAACATTCGAGGTACGATATGTCAATCGATATGAGGATCAAAGATTAGTGTGGTTGTAGATCATCAGCTTGCATACGACTGCTTCTTGTATATTAGTGACGAATGAGAAATATCAGAAACAGGAGAGACCCCGTCCTTCCCATGCATAAATGTGCTCACAGCCAGTAGAATAAAAACATGGAGAAAGGAAAGAGACAAAAAGAAATGAGAGACTATTAATTGCTCAAACAGTCAGTCAGACAGTAGTAAAGTAGAAACAGAACTACCGACATTTTTTCGACGTTCACTTTCTACTCTCTTACACAAAACAAGATATTCTGACACTGTTCCGTCGGTGTCATCACTGTTCTCCATCTTTGGTCACATGTCTGTCTGATTAGCGTTATTGGTTTAGTAGTTAACATCAGCGTCCCTAGATTCTCTGTATTGTTTTAGTAGGTGTTTAATCACGCCCCTGCATCTATCTAGATTCATCCTACCGCACAATTCATGCTCGATCCGTGCTATTCTTAAAAACCATCTGCCCATTCCAATAGAATTTTTCAAGTACTCCCCCAAAAATTCAAACCCTTTGAAAGGTCTTGCAAGGACTTGGTGTTAAACCTGCACTCTCATAGGATTGTGAAGTAATATTACAAATGAAAATGCGCAACAGCATAGGACTTCAAAAGGCTAGGTTGTTAGGTTTTGGATAGATATAAGCAAAACTTTCTGTGTTTTCCAGATAACAACTCTGTAATCTCATGCAACTATTAAAAATGCCACTGTTTCCGGTGAACGAGGAATTTTAGCGATGCATCAATCACTTTCACGTTAAACACGTTCTGTGCACCTTGAAGTTACACGGTCGTGACTAGAAGGAAATTTTTATTTACTGCAAATATCCCAACTTTTATCAAGAAGGTCCCGAGTATGTATGAGGGTTGTTTATGATGCAGTGGGAAGAGAATCTCTATAAAATTAATATAGGAAGAAGTTAAGCAAGAGCTTGATACGCTGTAAGTTTGAGAAACGCAATGCTAGACCTGAACCTGTGGACCCTGAAGTCTTGACCTGTTAACTATCGCTATTAACTTGGATTATCTCAATCACTTCAGATCTTTTAATGAAGATGACGTACATTTCTGAAAGTTCGACGAGGTTTTAAGCTTAGTTCAATAGATTATGAAAATAGTCTGCTGTTCAAATTTAGACCAATTTTAGTATTGGTACATAACAAATTAATGGGTAAGCAATAGAAGTAGTTCACCCCTTTGCAACTGACGTTTGACAACCTTATGTTAGGTTCACCTGGAAACAAGAAAATGGCCTTTGTCTAATAAGTGTAGAAGTGACTTTATGAGACCTTTTTCTACACTACCTACTTCCACTAAATGATTTTTTTCTTCAAATGAAACGAGAAACTAATTAGTTAGAACAAGGACACGTTCTTTCGTGTACGGGTAAATGGAAGAATAATTATAGCTATGAAGTCAATAACATGCAGTCAAATACTTCGCATCTAATTGAGAAAAACTCACTTAATTGATAGATACTTCATTAAGAAATATTGAGAAACAATATCAGATTTATTCGGTGATAAAGAAACGTTACTGAATATCTGATATTGAGTCTTCCATTACCAAGACAATTTACAGTTAAAATTATCAATAAAAAAATCGATAATTAAAATGATGAGATCGTACAGGCATTCCGAAATAAATGGCGGCTGCTGCTATCAGCAAATTGCAGAAGCGTGCCACTCCATTAAAGACCCTTAGAGCAAATGAGAACAGAATACTCGCATCATCGGATGCTACTCACAAGATCATGCTCCAAACATCTAAGATTCATAAAGTGTAATACATACCAATGCATGATGCCCCACTCCACTTGCTGCAAATTCTATCTTAGAGCTTGTTGAATTTGTAATGTCACTTTTGAAGCTTCCATCAATCAGTTGTACGTACTATCAATGCGCCCAAATGATACTGAATGGTGCCTTACATACTCAGTTATACGCTCCACTTCTCTCCTTTCATGATGAAGATTTCCCCCTGCTATGTAGGAGTCTATTCTAAGGGTAATCATTGTTTATGCTGCTAACGTACCGTGACTGCTGTAAGATTGTGCTTTCGACGGGGGCCGGAATGGATTTTCAAGAATTTTCATGAAATAACCTTTACATATTGTGGGTGTCATTTGCCCTAATCAAAACTGATGTACAAGGGCTGCTATGATTGTTCTCGTTATGCCACGAATTGTTTTTATACTGTTTGATGCAGGGGAAGTCAGACTACTTACATGTACGATGCTTACTGATCTTGGTCCATTGAATTGGAATAAGAGCTATTCGTACATTTATAGTTTTCTAGAGAATTCCCCCTGAACGTTATCTATGACAGCTGTATAAAATTTGGACGTAATGTTCGTCCGATCATTCTATCAAAAGTCAACATAGGCTTCGAAATAATAGCTTGTCTTTGGTACAATAGTTTACTTGAGTCATGTAAGCAATTCTACTTTATTTTGGGAGATTAAGATTTGCCATGGTTAACATGTGAGATCTGGTATACAATATCCCAGTGGAGATTTGCCTTTATCTCAAATTCATCATCAACAGACGTCGCTGATTTACCTCTGTTTTAATGACTGAAGAGATTCTATGAATATATTGATATTACGTACATAATAGTCTAATAGTAAAGGAGACGTCAGGTCTCAACAAAGTTTGGTATCACCGAGATGAAGATTTCCCTTGTCTATCAGTTTCAATCAATAGATAAGAAAACTGTGTTTAGCATCACGTGAACCATCATTTTGCATTTGGTCACCAAGATCTCAAAGCCGTTCATTTTCCAGCAAAGCTACGTATCTTGCTAAGGATGCAAGCACTGTCATCAGTTGTGTGTATAAATACCGTGTTTACAAACAAATAGATCAATATCAGAGGATCTCTATCTTTGAGCCCACTTCGCCTCTACGGAAGAACACAACTGACTGGCTATAAAGTTTGCTTTAATCCTAAATAATTGTGGAGATAGGTGAATTGTATTTTCAGAGGAACTTAAAAGGCCTGTCAATATGGGGACTTAGTGTTTGACATATTGTTAACTTAGTATTTGCCAGACATGAAGCGATGATGACAATAGTTCAAAATAGCCTTTGAATTGGAAATTTGATACTTTGTCACTTGTTCATTTACTTCGGGTAATTCACGCAACGTTGCCAATAGGGATTATTTTCTTACTTTGTCATAAATATTGACTGAAACGTCTCCCGTAACCTTGCATACAACCAATGAGCATTACATCAAGGATGAGATGCAATGAACTGAACACCCATGTCTTTTCGGGTTCATATTGTCATATGCAGCTGGAATAGATGACATAGGTGTCTGGTAATGCACTGAATTCAATGATAAGGACTATACTGGGTACGTTAATCTACATGAAAGAAACCAATGGAGGGAGGTTTACAAAATAAATAAAAACAACTCACTGGTATAAGTGAAAGAAATTTGATGGATGCTGGTAATTTATCAACTATACCCCAGATATTATCTATTTTATATTAAACTATTATAAAGGAAACACGCTATCGAGCATACAAAATACCTACCCTAGTAAGGAAGAGTACAAAACACCACTTCTTTTTGTTCTTTGTAAAAGAGCCCTTTATAGTTATTACAACTATTTTGTTCTCTTCTTTCGTCCTAGAGCAAAGTGGGTTTTATGACAATGTTTCTAAGTATAGCTTCCTTTAAACCTTGTATTGCTTTTACTATCAATTGTAAACTAAAACTAGAATTGATTCTAGTCCCACCTGTGTCACAGGAAAGTACTTCAGTAGGCACTCCCATGTGCCTTCGCCATTCTCTCTGCAAGTAGAGATCATTTATTGCAAGAAAGGTCATAAGCTGTGGCCTCCTATGCAAGGATTAAACTCAGTTGTACTTTACGTAGTTAAACTTATATTCTCTGAATTCTCTTCTTTTTGCTTACCTTAAATAATAATAAGAAAAGATGGACTTTAGACATTGTCACTAAAATTTCTAAGTCGTTCTTATGAATAAATCTTAACTTCTACGATTACAAGAATTGTCACTGGTCTCCACGTGCACATAGCCTATCAAACAATATATCCGAATAGAAAATAGTATCTATTACCTTACTCGTGCCGCACAAATATCAAAAATCAAATAGACAGATGAACAACAAATGAGATAAATAAGAAAGTATAAACAGAGAAGTATCATTGTTGATATAAGTGAGTTGAATTGGCTTAAAACTATCTCAATACTAAGCGATATTGAAATACCTAAAGCAGGACTGGAATGGATGCTGTTAGATGAGAGGAGTGTACCTTGTAATGGGATGCAATGTGATGCGAAAAACTAGGTGCAGGTGTATTATGAGCAGAGGGTATTGGTATTAACAGATGTTGACTTACGTAAGTATTTTTTTCACGATCGCACTGCAACTTTGTTAGAAAATGTTAGAAAATGGAGCGAGGTTTTCAGCATCGTAACCGTATGAATTAGTTTGGAAGGGGAAGTCAAAATATGATACTTTTGTGGAGAGTAACAATGTGAACATGTTTATAACATCTAGAACACAAGAAAGGCAAAGTTGCTTTCATTTCGAGTATTAAATTAATATTGAATCTTTAGCGATCATCATCAATTCAATATCAAGCATTAACATATTCCCATTTCATAATGCTTTCCAATATGAGGTTGACTTTTCTTCCATTCGATACAATATCTTGTAAATAAATGTGAGGTAGGTAAGCTGAAGTATTGGAAAGGTGTTTTAATGAAGTAAAAAGGAGAGGGATTGCAACAAATGTGGGAAGGATTACAGACTGGATTGTAAGCACTGTTGTAGGATTTACACAACTTCCTTGAATATCAATGTTTTACTAAACATTAAACTTTGCTATGTCTATTTAGGTATTAAAATAAGTGATCGTCGCCTGTCATTTGAGAATGCACGAGGTTTCAATGTCGATATGAACATGTGCGTGTTCAAATACAGTCAGATCAGTAATACAAAGCACACAAGTAAATGATCTGGCAGCTGACGCACGTATGCATCTATACCGTATTTATCTTCTCAAGATAGACACCATATCTGATGAAAGAAAGTCACGATCCTAGTTGATACATCACTGTCTATTTGTTAGGCAACTATTTTAAATGGTAAAGGCATTGTAACTGATAGGAAATCATAAACATGATAAGAGACGGATTTGTAGCTAATCACGTGAAAGCAGAAGTAACATAGAGTTAAGTGGGTGCAGACGTCTAGTCTCTAATTTACACTTGCAGATGGTCATTTCATTTCATCAATGCTTTAACGTGTTATTTAAATCGGTTTGTGAAAGCACCATAAGTATGATGATTATTATTTTATTATTATTATTTTATTATTATTATTATTATTATTATTATTATTATTATTTTCTAAGAGCTTTCGCACAAGC
>JAAAKL020011728.1:0-13478 GCA_010016065.2 Carybdea cf. marsupialis auct. non (Linnaeus, 1758) | reverse complement strand
TGCATTGTTATATTATTTTCCCTATGGAATAGATATACGTATGCAATGGAAACATGTCAAGATTTAACTCGATTTCTTCAAAATTCAGTATCGCCTAGTGTACTCTTTCTTATCTGTGCTCTGGGAACCAAGTGGCCAAGTCATTACGTTACATTGCCGACTTTCGAGTGAAAATGTTGACTGTATAAACAATAGACGGACTAGTATGTTCTACACAGCGCAAAGTCTCTCACTCAATCAAAAACGAGTGCCCTGAAAATAGTGCAAATTGACACAAATTTGAAGCCAGCATGCAGTTATGTACCAGTGCTAAAATACAACATACCTTAAACAGTCATTAACAACTATCTTGGTCATGGTGTATAATTATTGTAATATTGTCGCATGGAGTTAAGAAATAACAATGAAAGAAATGCATTGTTATAATATTTTCCCTATGGAATAGATACACGTATGCAATGGGAACCAAGTGGCCAAGTCATTACGTTACATTGCCGACTTTCGAGTGGAAATGTTGACTGTATAAACAATAGACGGACTAGTATGTTCTACACAGCGCAAAGTCTCTCACTCAATCGAAAACAAGTGCCCTGAAAATAGTGCAAATTGACACAAATTTGAAGCCAGCTTGCAGTTATGTACCAGTGCTAAAATACAACATACCTTAAACAGTCATTAACAACTGCTGTGATTTTCAAAGAAACTGACTTCTCAGGAGCAATTACTCCCTCACCTGGCTCCACTCGAAATAACGATTGCGCTCGAGCCTGAAGGGTTAATAAAAAAGGACGATACCATAAAATTCACGAATGTTGTATTTGTGTTGGGTGATCATTTGACCCATGTCCAACAACTTCGCTATTCTTGAATTGTTAAAAATGATAGAATAGCAAATGAAAGAACAAAACTACTACAAAGAGAACATCGGCCTTAGACATTTAACAAGGCATGTAACAAGTTTTCACTACGATACAAAGTTACTGATACATTCGGAAGGAATGAAGACAGTTGGGGCTTTAACTTGCTAATCAGTAGGGATTATATCAATTTTGGGATCTTTATATTTATCTTGGAGATATACCCCCTCTTTACTACCCTAAATCTGGGGTGTCGCTGCTCAGTTTTCTGCCATATGCAACACATCTCAGAATCTGCTGTTCTAGAAACGTTAAAACTGACGAGTCAGTGATGCCTTGTAGAGGTATGGTACATTCTCAAAACTTGGAACATTAGAAATCCTAAAATCAACGCTAATCCAAACATTGGCAAACCTAAACTCATATATTATCCTAAAAGGATCTTTACAAATGCATAGTGCTGAATTTTCCCTTTTTCTCGATTTGTTGTTACTATCCCTTCCAATAAACAGGTTATATAGTCTTTTATGATACGACATTCCCCTCGTTAAACTTAATCACAATGATCTGTCTAAAAGCTCCAATTGTGTCTAGAAGCTCTCTGTATGACGACGATTCGACGGAATTGATGCAATAAAGCCTCAGCCGCAAAGCTTACATCTTAAAGCCAAAGAAACGGGAGAAGGTGGATTCTGTACGATAACAATGCCTTTGTTGATAAGCATCAGTAACACAATGGAATTCTCTGCCATATTAATCCTCTGGCACATTATTTCTTTCACGCAATACATACCTTCGACACATTCCTTGTATTCCTTTGACTATTACCTGTCAATAATGCGATATCTACCAACTAATACATAAAATATATGCACGGGCGTGTCACTCAACATAATTTTTACAAGCAAGGGTTGCAAACACCTAATACCGTCGACACTCCAAAACAGATAAATCTTCCATAAACGGATCCTAACATTTCATCAAAGTTGTGCAAATGAAACTGAAGAAATGTCACTCTAAAATTTGAACGAATCCAACTCGCTAGTCCACAATTAAACATATTCTCGAATCCCAAATCATATTAATCCTAACCTATCATCCAAAGGAAGAATTTTCTGACTGTTGTATTGAGGGACCTAACACTACTTTAGAAATGAAGCGGGTCGAGAACGGGTGTTCAATCTCACAATTACCATTTTCATCCCTGATACTTCATGGAAATAACGGAAACTTAGATTCAACCGTTGACATTTGTTGAAATACAGTGTGTTCAGAAAGAGGCTTCAAAGCGTCTTAGAACGATAAAATAACAGGTCAAACATATCGATGCCCACTGTCAATAGCGAAAACATGAATGTTTAGCAATACGATCAGCTGGCCTACTCAGTTAACATGGCTATCCGAACTCGGCACACCTGACCTGCTCTTGAACATGAACTGGTGACCTCATAGGTCAGGGCGATAAGAACACCACAAAACTTCCCTATACAAGGATCACATAACCTTAACTTAGCCGAAGCTCGTGCATGAAAAGGCCGGAATTGGACCTCACTAAGCAAGAATTCCCTATCAATTGGTATTCGTGAATTTCAGATGTTACTTTGCATCAATTGTAAGTAAGATTTAGCATTTTACAGCCTCCAATTTAAAGTAAATAAATGCTAGTTCGAAAAGCCATTGGAAACAACAGATTGACGCTGAAAAGATTTACAAGTTGATCGCTTCCTGGAAAGAAAAAAATTTCATACGAGACAACTAACGCCAAACTAAGCAAGCAAAACAAGTAAATAATTGTATGAGCCACATTCTGTGCAACGTGGCATACTAGTTTGGGGTCCCTAAATCAAGTACACGAAATCGTATCCTTCATATGACAACGTTACGTGACTAAGACCAACAAAATGTGAACTGTATTCCCTCAGTAAAGAAGTAGTTACTATATGAATTACTTCATGATCATGCCACTAGATAACGTTTTTATCATCTGTCACTTACCATTTCGCAATAAAACTTCGACGGAATGAGTGATTCATTAGACAAGGTTATCTCACGAACAGTTTCCATCAGTACTGGAATGTGGCCAAAGTCCACTCTGTCTGAGCTTACATGAACCACGGGACCCTCACCTACACAGGATATCTGCAATTGCTGTTTTATAGAAGAAATGTACTTATTTAAACAGTTAAATTATACCATTCTTTAAACGTGTATACAAAAATTGTCAGAATAATATAAAAGGACAACATCTAAAAAAAACTAAGTGTTTGATAGGAATTGAAACCTCTGTAAACTTGCATTTCGGTTTTGAGTCGAAAATGCCGTATGGAAAGTCAACGTTCGATCTAAAATCTCGTAGCGTCATGAAAGCGCCCTATACTCCCGTAAATATTTCATAAATGTGGTCACAGCCCCAGCTCCAGACCCTGTCAGAAACCGTGTCAATAACACGTCGCTCACAAAAATAATGGTGAGGTTGCTAATATAAGCTCCCAAAAACAAGTATTAAGCCCTATACCTTTTTAAATTCACAGATCATAAAGTATCTTTGTTAACTTTGAAAACGTTTCCAGCCTGTATGACAATTTCCTCGTGTGTCATGCAATTACGAATCTTGGTGTGCTCCTAGCACCTTAAGTGGCACCTTACCGAATAAAGTAACTTGAACTTAAATTGGATGTAGGCTTAGTTCTATCATGCGAGCTTAAACCAAATTCCCTACCCACGGACGTCAACATACTAATAAAAAGTTGGAAGATGTTTTCAACGTATGTAATCAGACTTTACTCATGGAAATGTACGGCTGGTGCAGTTTACATCAAAGTATGACTAACTCGATTAAAATCCGTCATACCTTATTAGTTGAAAAATGTAAACACCAAGTATACCAAAGTTTCATCAACGGGGAACATGAATAAAAAGAGTGGAACTAGGATACTTAATTAAGACTTTAGATGTAATTTTGATGTACGTAATTTATATGTTGATAAGGATAAATTTAAGCAATTTTTTAACAGTTACATAACGACAATCTCAGAGTCTACTTTGTAATGCCAACTTTGTTCTGTAGTAACTACGGAACAAGAAAATTATTTGCAACTTCTATCAAACGATAAAAACATCATACAGAATAGGGCGATACCATATGATACTGTCACTAAGAGATAGCATAATTGCAATAACAACAGTACATATACACCATACGCTACAAAAACGGAGAACGGTATTGCTTAATTTCATTCACTCTTAAGAGGCCTTCTGGTGGCGGCAACCATTATAAACAAGGGCATTTCGCTCAGAACGTCATCTCTATTCCCAAAACAAGGAAAGTCAAAAGGCATACCACTGGCAGAAAGAGGTGAGGTTTCAAAGCCAACTCGTGACAGCAATAGGACAAAAATTCTAGATCAGACTCTTCTTGTGGATTACAGCAACTGTTCTAAACATTTACAGAATACATGTACCATATATAACGTTTTAGAAAATTGAAGCTTACGATCGGGAGATCCGAAGTTCCGTAAACAGTGAAGTATGCCGATGCCGTGAGATGCCCAATGCTATACACCATGATCTGCAACGGCACTTGAAGGACTGACTTCGGTTCTATGATACCCTGTAACGTGACAGATATGTGAAAATGAAAACTCTTCTCGAGTTCTTTGACCCTCTCACTAAAACAAAGCAACATCTTTGTCATTCTCCGTTTTTAGGGATAGTTCATAAACTGCACAATAAAGACGGCGATTGGTTTCAGGAGATGGCATTCCATGACTATGAGAGGGAAGGGTAATGACTACCGCAAATAAAAGCGAGAGGGGTAATGATTTGACCAAGCAATAACTTACGCAGATAAAAGGGGCTCCAACATGTAAAGCATAGTAATACGAATCAACAAAGATTGAAAAGCGCAATTTTGTATGTGTTTTATTATAGTTGCCTTATCATTTTCTTCTCTCAATATTAAGTAACCACACTTACATACGCAACCTTAGGAATGCAGTGTAATCAGAATTCATAGCTTAAATAACGATGAACATGCAAAAGGTGTCAATAGTAAAACAAAAAGTTATGTAACTACAGCATATGAAATGTTACTGCTTATGGGACGACCGATATTGTATACATCAACACAAAGAAACAATGCCTAACAAATTTAATAAAAAGGGTGCACTTAAATATGAAAAGTTGTGAAAAATAATGAGGGGTGAAGATATAGGGGGTATCTAACTACGTATAATGTAAATGAGCCCTTCCTATTGCAACATACTGATCGAGTAAAATTATTAATGCCCATTCAAACAAAATTGCAATAAATGCAGAAATTCTGCAAAAAATGCCAGTGTAGTTATACTGATATCAGACTGCATTTAAGAAATGAATTCTGACCATCAATAAAGACCAACTTTAACATCTACATTAAGACCCCTAGTAGAGATGTTACGTGCAAAACTAAAACCCAAGGATCATACTTTGGAGAATGCGCTTTGATATCTGATTGCTGACTCGTCTGAAACGACCTGTAAATGAAAAAAGAGTTATGGATGATTTTTACTAGTATCTTCTGTCTTTAAAGCGTTACCTAACTTTCTATTTATTAAGAAACTTTCTGAATATACCAACACATTCAATGTAGCCCTTTTAAACCAATGATCCTTACAAGCGTGGAAATATGCTGTTGATTGCTTACTATATAAAAAGAATAGAGGAACATATAACTAGTCTTACACAAAATCTAAGAAATCTCTACTCGATGGCGTAAAATAGTACATTCGGGAGTAAAATCGATTAATGTTGCCACACAGGCCTACAATTAACAGTTGCTCAATACTTCACACTGACATCCTTAACGGCACCTCTCCAACATAGATGTCACTAGCTTTTCTTTTCGTTGGTTTTGTAATGCGGCACTATTTGGTTTGTTTACCTCGATACTAAATACCGGAAGCCATTCAGTCAAATATAGCGAATGCACAATTTACAAACAAAGCATAATAGATAATAAGGCGAAGATATGAAGCCAACATCTACTCATTATAGGTTACTGAATACAAGAACTTCCTAAGATATTAACGGTCTCCAGGCGCTTAAGCTTGGAAGTCACTCTAATGAGGAAAGAGAACGGCACATCCTAAGGTCTGTCATAAATAAAGGGTCACTAGTTCGTCTCTGTAATACGATTTGGACTGCAACAGGTCACTCCAGGCGCCTTTTTTACTGCTACAGTAGTACTAAATGCTTCAAATGTGGCATCTGAATAAGGGCATGCGCCTTACCGTTCTTCTTACTAGACCTATTTTCTACTTCTGATAAGGTGATTGATAAATCGGAAAGCAATAAGGAATAATACGCCAAAAAGGAAACTATATAAAACTGAAGAAGTCAGCTTTAGAAGAAACGCTGTTTGAAACATTGTTTCCTTTTTAACGTATTATTCCTTATTAACTATTATCTTCCAATGCAGCCATATCAAGCGGATTACCGTCTATCTACATCTTTAAGTAAATGAATGAAAACATAAATTACGATGATAGAATCGTTATTCCCCTGTACATTCACAATTAGAGCATTCTCATTATCAAATAAAAATGTATTCACATCTTGGAAAGGGTAGAGATACGAGATAAATGAATATCCCCTTAATGGGAGCAAAGAAACCCAAAATCTCTTTGGAAAGGTAACTTACCCATGCTCAGATTGGTGTAGAAAATATAGTAAACATATCAACATACCTGCGATAGTAACTCATATTTCGCCGGTAAATCACTGTCGTTTTTAAGTTCCACTACCTTTTCATACGGGTAGTGTATGAAACAGCGGCCGTAATCCAAAACTGGTGTTTGCAAAGTGATGGCAGGGACAACACATCGTGCTGATATTGGCAAAGATACAATTTCTTCACCAACGCCCTGAACATCTACCACTAGAACTGTGTCATACTTTTTCACTGTGAGAGACGTAAAATGAATCTACGAAGAAAGGAATCAATTGATTATCAGAGCAAACAATTTCCTTTTTAAAAAATGGTCCTGTAAGAAGCACATAATTCTCCACTCTACTTAACAATAGAAACAGTAGAATACCGTCTGTCTAAGGGCAATTTTACCATGAAATTGTATCACACTTTATGTACTCGTGGAATCTAACACCTTCAAAGGCCGGATTATAATTGCACAAATTACGTGAAACCAACGTGAACTTTTCGTTGATAGTCATACATTTGCGAAGAAAAAATTATAATATGGTACAACTTTAAATATTTATCCCGAGGTCATGTCTGTTTTATATTTTTCTAAAGAAATAATAAGATGATGATGCAATCATAAATATATTTTATTGCGATTGCAATGAAATCTATCTAACCACTGTTTACACATAGTCATGTCGCAGTAAATCGGCATCAGATCCTTTCAGTGTACAAATAATGTTTCCAATGCAAACATACGTACTTCATAGGTTTCATGGTTTCTTTAAATTGAAAGGCATTTTAATGCTATTCAACATTACTTCAAACTTTGTAGGTCAATATAGTTTTCCTTCATATCCTATCAAGTGCTTACTGTATTATTTTTAGCATGTACTATGTCTAGCATTTCGTATTTCAGATGGAGAGGTTACAATGTACCCTTGAAATGTTCGTATCAATATCTATGATAACTTTAAGTGCGATCACACTAAAATTTCAGCAGTCATGGGAAACGATAGAGACATTGCAAAAATGTTAAATGAGCTACCATTATATACATTAAGTGAGTACATTAAAAGGGTCTTAATATTTCTACTTAAAGCACGTTAAACAGTGTATAAATTAAAATGGAGACTTGATATTTCATACAGGGCCATGCTAAAGAAAAACTCTTCGTTCGTATAAACAACTGCTGTCTGGTTAATCAGAAATGCTTCTGTAATCAAAAGTGATTTCTGTTGACACTTGGGCACTTTTTATGAAGAAAGTTACAGGATTTAGAAGTTTTATTTGGAAAATTCCTGGAATAGACACTCAAGCAATGCGGAGGGAAAGTGATGACGTCACAAATCAAAAGTTTGGAAATAGTACGATTTGAATCGAACGGTTTAAATGTTTTGGGAATATTTAACATTTCCCAGATGCCAGATAACTTCTAAGCTATAAAACCTCAATTACCTGTAATTCCATTTGGCTTTGGGGTGGTAAATTACCAGATGACGGTAGTAAGTCAAATTCTTTCGGATTCTCTCCTTTATTTCTCACAGGGCCATCTATATCATCGGTAAAGCCATGAGCAACTTGCGATGCGTACACTCCATTTCCATCGGAAGGGACCCTTAAGTTGAAGGTCATCGGTATACGTGAAGTGTTTACAAGGAGACACGATTGCGTATAGGTGAAGCCTAAATAGAAATTTGTTACAATAAACAAAACAAAATTAATCTATTTAAAATATATTTTTAAGAAAGATTAAATTAAATTGGAAAACTCAAATGGCTTTGGAACACTTTCAGTCCCAATTCTTTCTGGGTAACGTTGTGGAACTTACTTAGTTAGTAAGTATCAAAAAATATATATATATAACAATAATATGATAATAACAATAACTTACGTTGTTATAGTGGGTGCTCCATATGAATATGCTCGCTTGCTCATTAGAAATTTTGAAAAGCAAGACCCAAAAGATACGATACATATAAAACTCTACAACCCTAGACCTCTTATGCTTCTTAAAACCAAAAACGAAACTATACACATGTGTAGTTTAAAACTGATATTTGCTAAAATCGAGACTCATTTTTTATAACGGGGGTGGGGTAACGTGTTGACAGCGTTGTGCTTTTATGTTGGGAAAGCATCCCATAAAGTTGGTGCCACTACAGAAAAGGAGCAGTCACGTAACGTGTTAAACATTTTGATTTTTGGCCTCTCCAGTAAAAGTTCCTTCCTTAACCTCAGGTTTATATTTTGGAAGGTCATTGTCTAACGAAATCAATCATGTACACTGGAGTTAGTCAGTTTACAGCTTTATACGTCACGAGTAGAATTTTGAATATAATCATCAGCTAAACAAGAAGGCGGGGCAGTTTACATAAAGTTGGAATGATATGGTCATCGCGTGGACAATACATGTTAGTCTGGCTGCAGCATTCTGCCAGTGGCATGCATTTACGCGCGGCTTTAAAGGCAATGTAAACATAGAAAAAAGGCAACCAAGATGATAAAGTAAAAAAGACGAAGAAGAAAAACGAAAAGGAGGAGAAGACCGAGATCGACATGGAGAACAAGAAGAAGAGAGGATGAAAGAAAGAAAAAAGCACAGTGGAGTAGAGGTGATAGTAGCAATAGCTGCAACATTAACATAGTTTTTCTACTCAATGATGAAGGATCAACCTTATTCTTGGCAAATCATAGTAATTGAGTTATTTCTATAAGTATAACTATCAAGAAAGACAAACTGTCTAAAAACATGTGCGCTTTTACAAGCCCTCACAATATTGACCTAGATGCCTTACCATATGCAACTACTCCAAAGCGCAATTTAGTAGTGCTGAAGTGAAAAGTCGGGCCAATGACAACTCCCCTACAAAGCAACATATACATATAGGGTATCAATTAGTTCCAGCTCAGACTCATACGATCACGTACGCAACACACCTCAAAGTACAATGAATTACAATACATAAGACTCATACGATCACGTACGCGACACATCTCAAAGTACAATGAATTACAATACATAAGACTCATACGATTCAGAAGCAACACACCTCAAAGTACAATGAATTACAGTACATAAGACTCATACGATCACGTACGCAACACACCTCAAAGTACAATGAAGTAAAATACATAAGACTCGTACGATTCAGAAGCAACACACCTCAAAGTACAATGAATTACAATACATAAGACTCATACGATCACGTACGCAATACACTTCAAAGTACAATAAAGTGACCTGATCTCTTCAGACTAGGAAACTTGTCAACTAGATTAACAAGGTTTTCCCCGCTAGGTTGTTCTTTAGGCGTAGTTTAAATAAATAAAAGAATTCCTGTTCCGTCCCATATTTAACAAGGGGCTATTTTGTCATTGTTCTGAAGGCAAGTAGAACGAAACAGCTGATAAACACAGTCTTCATACGACAACCACAGTCCTAGATAGCATCGGACATCATACTTCTCTTGAGGAAAAATACATTCTATAGTTGCATGGTGTTTGCCTGAGCACTGAATATCACATAAGACTATCTTAAGTACGATTTCACGAAAATCCAGCATAACTTCCTTCCATATAATTAATGCAATTAACACTAGACTTAAATTCGTTCCTAGCTAAGTAACATTTTGCAATGATACTAGAGAAATACAAAATATGCCATTACAGGGACTGTACCCATACCACAAGTATTCACAGTATGTGCTCTACCAACTTAGCTAGGTAACCCATGGTGATAACTCTATTTCTATTACTGCCACATTAAACTGAGTATGTGCACTTCCTTCTCCTCTATGTTTATAAACAATATTTCGCGATCTTATACAATCTAGGATACCTTGCAGATTCAGAATGTTCGTACTTCTTAATAAATTGGTTATCAGTTAGAACTAAATACATGCCACTTTCACTACTAAATAGCAACACCTCATTACACTAAAATGCAGAAGACTTTGTAATATACTGTCCACTCTAACTACAGTCACTCGATATGCTTAAACCGCTCTGTAAATCTTGGTTTTGGACGGCTCATAATTTCACGTACCTGATCGAGAACTTAAACTGATGAGGTGATCCTTCGATGACCCAAATAAAGTCCTCGAAGAACTCTCCAAGAAAAGGCGAGCTGAAGTGAATCTTACAAATGGAGAGAAGATCAACATTAGGAAGATATCGTAAGGAACTGAATGTATAATCTGCTTTCGAGCACTTGTGTATGAGAAGGCAAAAATAAATACATCTTCTAAATGCATGGATTATAAACGTTTTGCTACTTGGTCCGATAGCTACTATATCTCATTCAGCTGAGGATATAACCCGATGTGTTGCATTGATGTTTGACACTAGACCCTGGCCTGAGTCCACATCCTATTCCACCTACAGCATTTTTAGCTTTCAAAAACCTGTCCGCTTTCTGTGTACTCTTTGCAAGATTACGTCAGCACTTTACCACTTAAAGTCACTATAACGGTTACGAAATTTTGCTTCCACTATCTTCTAGGCCTTGCAGTCAGTTTAACGGCAGGAGGGTGTCGATAAACATCATTTTACTGACTGAGTGTTACTTAGATTAAGGGGGTGGGGTAGGTGTTACTCCTTGTTAATACAGCTTCAAAACTTTCTGAGTGACATTTTGCTTATCAATGTTTTATGTCACATCATTTTACAGAAAGGATTTTACGTATACCCTCGGTTCTTATTAAAGAAAATCAAAGTGGCCTGTAAACAAACCGAATAAAATTAACTGAACTGAGAGAAAGCAATAGTTGCCATGGGAACAACTAGTATCGTAGGAACAAGTATTTGGTAGATAATGTTAGGTATTGGGTTTTCGGGAGAAGAGGCTAAACAAGCAGTTACATAACTTTAAAGAGGTAGTTTTGCATGACAGCTATCTCAGATAGCTTAACAGCGCATCTGGTGTTGCACTCAGTATTATACGCACATTTGGAGAATTGCTCGTTACACTACAAAGAGCGCATATATAACAACTAGTGCATAGGAATGTCTTTGTCTTTCATTCAAAGAGGTTTTCCCGGTGGCAGTCCATACATAACCACTCGATCCCCAGTAAATTTGTATCATACGGGAACGTTATCTATAAATAGTATAAAGCCTCGAGTAACATCTATGTTGGACAAAACAACAGGGCATTAAGGCAGTAATAAAGCCACGTCGTTGTCACAAGCAGATTGGAGTACCTAGTCTTTGGTTGACATCCAAGGTGATGCTTAGGGCTCTAGAATCATCATCGGCATGATTCAAAAAGTCGTGCATATTACAGAGAAATGAATATTTTACCTGGATGGCTTGATAATCTCCGGGTCTAATAATTCCACTGCTTGGAGTGAACTGGAATTGCCTCCCAAACAAAGTTTCCGACGGAAAATAGCTGAAAACTGCATCAATATCTCCCTTGTTCGCAATGATAACCTAAAAACAAAAAAGTTCATTGTTGTTGATAACGCAAATGTGATTGGGAAGACGTTTTAACAAGTTATCATCACAATGGCACACCCACAGTAATAAACCTTTGTACTCGTTGACGATATATTGTGGGAGTTTACGTAGCTATGTCCTATTGCTTTCATCTTGAAAATTCTGAAATCGAACTACTCAGTAACCGCTGCCACTCATCCCTTTAAAATAAGGACACAACTTCAGTTAGTTCTCCTTCTTAAAATAACCTTGGTAATTTAGGACAATCTTACGTGTTCAGAAATGCGAAATCCGAAATGAATATGAATTAATTTTATACGATCTTTAAGCCCTTCATAGACCCTATTCTTTACCAAGTCTTGTATATCGACAGACAATGATAAAATAGTGCGGAAAGTGAATCTGCAGTTGATTATTCTCAAGATTCAATTCTTACGACCTTGAATAAACACTTTTTGAACTGCAAGCTGTTACTACTACATCTAGTATGCCATTATCAATACTAGAAATAAAATGTAAATGATAGTATTCCATACAGTTTCGGATAGTTTCAAGTAGGCACGGGTGTTAAGAAGCTGTTATACACAGACACGCGCGCGCACACAGACACCCGCCCACACACGCATACACGTGCGAATGTGCTTTCATGAGATGATTTTATGTATTTAATGCATAAATCTGCATTACATACGTTTATGGCATTCTTCTATGCTTCAACAAAAGGCGTGCAGAAAGGTACCAAGGAGAGGGTAAAAAATCTCGACACAATTCAGCTCCTTAGGTCATACAAGTAAATCGAAACTAGAAACTTAAGTGGTCAATATCAATTTAAATATGTACCTCATATGAATGTCTTGCGTTGATAAAGATATCCTCCACATCTAATGTATCAAATGAAAACTCTATCTTGGGCCCCATGCCTTCGCCTTTGATCCGGAGAGGTAGTCTACTTTCTCGACCCGTAACATCACAGTATACCGTCCTTGAATATGTCTTCGCTTCGTTCGGTTTAAATATGAGTCTTATCTCAGCTTGCGAATTTGGCCAGATATCTCCTTCCTAAAATGATAAGCAAAAATCAACCTTGAAAAGATGTAAATAATACTTCAGTAAAAATACATCACATATTAGAAACGAATATCATCACCGAACTAGGGTTCTAGAAGTATTAGCGTGCAGCCTTATGAAAAGTTCAAAATATCGTTGTTTAGAAAGTTCATGCTCCATTTATCGTCACTGTTAATAAATGCTAATCAAACTGCTACTAGACAACTTTTTGATACAATAACAACCTATTTACATACGAGAGGATAATGGCACATTAACATTTATGTCGAGGTAACGTTGTGAGCATCAATGTTGCGATGATCTACTTAGCTTCTATCTTTACAAAGACGACTGCCAATCACAACGGCCGAACTCATTTTTCGATACACTATGTTGTGGATCATTCGTACATATGAACCTAATTCACTGACAAGCGAGCAAAATAAAACTGG